>SEYY01020281.1:77500-85000 GCA_009176605.1 Armadillidium nasatum
AATAGGCTAATATCTGCAGCCTCTAATTCCACCCTGGACGATTCTACCATACCTCATCCTACTCCTCCTCTCTGATGTTCTATGTCCCTACTTGTAATCACGTATGATCTATGGATGTCAATCACTGTCGTATTCTGAGGGATTATGGGTCTGAGCTAGCGCCTTTCCTCGTTCGACTCTCTTCTCTATGCTTTAATACTAATACTTTCACTTTGTGCTAGAGGAGCCCACATGTTCAGTCGATCCTGAAGAAAGGTAGCCGTTCTAAACTTTCTAACTATATTCCCATAACTCTCACTGGTATAAAGTCTTTCAAGGTCTTCTCAACTCTCGTTTCCAGGATTATCTGGAATCTCATTCCAATCTCTCAGATCATCAGTATGGCTTTCGAGGTTCGAGGGTTGATGGTAACATACTGTACTCTCCTAACTCACTGATTTATGATCTTCTGCCTTTTGGGAATACTGGGAGACCTGTGTGGTGACGTTTGAAATATGCAAAGCTTTTGACAGTTTATGGCAAGTGCGACTACTCTCTAAGCTCCCTTCCTTTGCTTACTCACGTTTAGTTTTCTCTCAGATCTTTCTACATCAGCACTTGTTGATGAAACGACTTTTTCCTCTTATTAATTATTGTGTTCCTCAAGGTTCTTTTTATCTTCAACTTTATTCTTACTTTTCATTAACGATCTTCTTAGCAGCACTTCTAACTCCATTCAATATTATGCCGATTTCTGAGCTCTCCATTTTTACAGTCATTTCAAATTTTCTCCCTTTTTTGGATCTAGAATTGCCATCTTGAAGCTCTGGATGAGATTTCCCTAAGGGGTGTGGTGAGAGTCTCAACCTTGTGAAATTAAATTCTTTAAAAAATCAACATCTTCACATTTCTCCCACAGAAACACCTCACAGCTTTCCTATATCCTTCGACATTTCCCCCGTCTCATCTGCGAAGGAATAAAAAAAAAAAAAAACTTTGTTGGTCTGAACTTAAACAACAAATTGTCTTCGCCACCAAATATCACAAATATTACAAGGGCGACCTCGAAGAAGCTTTGAGTTCCATTCAGGATGGGAAAATTTTTCCTCCTGAACTGTTACCCCAATTGTAAATGGTTTTTATACACACATGTATAAAGTATTGTTCTACCTAATTTTTTGGGGGGAAGGAGTTCCAGATCAGCCTGTGTTTTGGACATGGTTTAGAGTTTAAGACTTTAAGGTTAAAGGACTAATAAACTGTCCTCTACTTTCAAAACCCTTGACTCTCTATCCCTGCGACCCTCTTTTCTATCCTTCAATGGTAAGTGCTCGAAGCAATTTACTTTTCATATTCAACCACCATTGCATCGCCCTCGCGGCAAAAGTGGTGCATGCACTCTTATCAATTTTGTCTGAATACTCCAGACTCCAGGCTTGTCGTTTCCTTTCCTTAAATTTAATTTTAAGTTGGAATTTTTACTTATATTTTCCATTAATTAATATTGAACTCCAATATATATATATATATATATATATATATATATATATATATATATATATATATATATATATATATATATATATATATATATATATATATATATATATATATATATTATACTATTTCTCCTCCTAATCCCTCCTTGGAAGAGTGTTCTGTTTGGGGAAATAGCAAGGTTTCATAATTATTAATTAATTTATCGTGTAAATCTTTTAAACAATTTGGAGGTGTAGGGTTATTTAATTTGAATTTATGTTTTTAATGACTGTAAGCCTGGGTGGAACCGACCCCACTCTGACTAGTGTGATTTGAGTTTTGTCAGAACAAATTTGAGAGATTGATATTCGGTTAGGAGTGTCTTGATGTGATGGTTTGGTTGGCAACTTGTAAGATATTTATAAACTGTGATTGTTGTTTGTTTAAATTGATATTGTTTGGAGGAGATGTAATGGTTTTGAGAATTATATTTTTTTTTTTTTATTATTATATGTTAGGGGAAGCTGTAGAATACCATGATGGAGATATGAAGTTTAGTGTAGGTTTTAAAACTGCTTTATAAAATGTTTGCTTTACTAGAAAAAGTGCGAGTGTTTTGTCACTATTAATCTTCTTGGGACCGAGTCAGTTAATGTTGAGTGGAGTACTAACATTGCTTTACCTAAAGATGAAAGGGAGGTTAATGTTTGTAGGTGGTAATTAGAGTGATTGAAGATTTTTAGAGAAGGCTTTCATTTCCAGAATGACAGAATGTATTTAGACGTGTTTCAATTCGTAAAATATAAATTTACTCGTCTCCCGACTCCGAGTATGGTTTAGTTTTGTGCAGTGATGAATATGTCTTTGTGGTCTCAGTTTCATAGTTTTACTTTTATTTAGAAGTATCAAATGTGTCTGGAGACAATATAAAAGGCTTTTTTATGTGTATAACTGTAATTATGGTTCTGTGCGAGGGTGATTTGTTGAATCCGTCTATGATATTTTAGAAGATCGTAGGTAGAGCAGTTGTAGTTGAATTTGATTTTTGAATCCGTGTTAGAAGTTTGGGATATGAATGAGTGGTTGTATTTTTTGTGTTTAAGTTTTCATAAGGGTTAGCAAATAGTGGAAAAGGGGGAGATTGAACTGTAAGAGTTTGATAGCTTTGAATCTTGTTTTTGTTTTAGCTTATTATTATTACTTAATTCTGTATTGAGGGATAAAATTAAATTAGTTTTATTTGTTGTAAATTTTAGTTAAAAATAAGATAGTTGATGGCCTTAGATATTTTAAATGTAGATGCGAAATGCTGCATGGACATATAGTTGGAGAGTGTTTCAGCTCTTTAAAGTCTATCGTGGTGCCTCAAGTGATAAAGAATTTGGTGTTGTTTGAGAAATTCTTACTTAAGCTGTCTACAAGTTTTCCTGTTTTTGGGGTTTCTCATTTCGAGCTTTATGAGATATTTTTTTTTTTTTTTTTTTTTTTTTTTTAGACACAAGGAGTCTCACCCAATGCTTCTCAGATCCTCATTAATTTATTTATTTAAGTTTGCCAGCTGTAATGCGGCTTTGAAGGCCAAACTGGTCTACAATTAAAAGCGAAGATTGATAAGCATTGAGGAGTTTCCTCTAAAACAGACCATCCTCTTTGCTCTCCTGTACACTCTGCCATAAAAGATCATGGATACCCACACTTTTTATTCTTTTAATTTCTCTATTCTTCATCATGCATCTTGCTTCTTGATCGCAAGGTTTTGAAGTTTTATACATAAAAACTCATAACTCATTGTCCGTCTTTAAATGATCAAGCTTCTTCACTCAAAAATGAAGTAATTTTTTTCTCAAAATAGTCCAGCCTTTTTATTTTTATTTATGTTTTTTCAATATTAATATTATTACTTTATTTTTTATTATTTTATTGCAATTATTAGATTTTTAAATATCATATCGATAGTTAATGATTTATATTTTGATTGCATTTTAAAATAGAAAATTTTAAAATTTGGTTTGTGCTGAAGACGGAAAAACCGAGATACGGTGTTAAACGTTCACAGTGTATTAAATGAGTATGTGCAAACCCTTAGTACTGGTTTTGATCTTTCTAATTAGATTAAGGTTCACTAGGTAAGAAGCTATCTCAACTATATATATATATATATATATATATATATATATATATATATATATATATATATATATATATATATATATATATATATATATATATATATATATATATATATATATATATATATCTGACAGCATATGCATTCACATCCCCATCAAAGCTGACATCCGCATCCGCAAATGAGAAAATATGACATCCTATCCATCACTAATATATATATATATATATATATATATTATATATATATATATATATATATATATATATATAGTATATATATATATATATATAATATATATAAATATATATATATATATATATATATATATATATATATATATATCGCATCGTTTTAAGATTTAAATAATCATGAATTTTTAAATAATGTTCACATTTTCCCGAGCGTATTAGAAAGAAGTTCAACTCAATCCACCTGAATTTGAAATTGCAGTCAACCTCTTCGCCCTTTAATTAATTTGTTTAAATATATATTAATGTTTATAGGCTCCATATTTTCCAAGGTCGAAAGTCGGCTTTTTAATTCGTGAGTTTTTTGACCTTTCAGAGGCTCAGAATAATTACTTGGGAAATGAAATTTAAAAATTTTACTTACAGTGATGAATTCAAAAAATGTTTTAAATAAATTTTATTTATAAAAGGAGAAGATTAGAAGAGGGGAGGGGAGGGAAGGGGAGAAATGAGAATTTTAAATTTATTTTTCATTTTTAAATTTTCTTATTTAAAATCGTACTTTACTTTTAAATGTTTATCAACATAATTGTTTTTATTAAATTATATTATATTATTATTATATATTTTATATATATATATATATATATATATATATATATATATATATATATATATATATATATATATATATATATATATATATATATATATATATATATGTGTGTGTGTGTGTGTGTGTGTGTGGTTGTTTATAATGCCTCAAAAACCCCACCCAGTTCCTCCATCTAATTACTCGACATAATGTTCCACACAACTGCAACATCTTCGAAAACACTCAACTCAAACCATATTTTGTCCAAAATTTTTGTTGCTTATTTTTGTCATCACCCCAGTTCTTGTTCTGAATACTCCCTTGAATGGAGAATGAATTTTAGCTGAATCCAAAATGTAGTGGAGTCTAGGACTTTTCGACATCAACTCTCCTACCTTCACTAGCTCTCTTCCATATCCATGCAACCATCACACTATTGCAAAACTCTATTTAAATATCGTAAGTTTGAACATATACTATTTCCTTTTATTTTTCCAGAGGTGAGGTCTATGTGAAGAGACGCTGTGGAAGTAGATGAAGGTCTCTTCCAATTAAACAAAACAACACAAGGAAAATACAGGCGGTTACGATAAGTTGTTTTATAATATTGTAGATAATTCTAACCATTTTTCCTTTTTTAGGTTGTCTTTATAAATTGAAAACAAATTTAATCAACATTTGATAAATAAACAATATTGACTTTAACAAACTTTAAGAAATTTGTGTATCTTCAAACAACACAACAAGATACACGTATGTAAATTCTATTATAGTAATGCATGTGTAGAAGTTAACGTACACAACATTTATTCTTATAAAATATTTTTCTTTATAGTTCCGAGTCTGGGAACTAAAACATAATCTATTCATCACGTTCTACGAGTCAACCCAATCATCAAATTCCATAAAGTTTAAGTTTCGAATAAAAACCGAGCCCGTCTTTTGTATAATTTCGGTCTGTTAGTTTCTTACAACATCCACTCTTCGTTCTGATTATTCGTTCTCAAACTGGAGTTTGTACAATCACCGATTATCTGTAATTCAACAATTTCTTGTCAACAACAAATAAACGGATTCTTTTTAATTACCCTTTTTCTTTGACCTCATTGCAATAATTTCACTATAACCGTTCCTTTCTGTGATCGAATGGTATTCTCCACGTATCTGAAAATCGCTGATCGTGAATGTCATACTGCAACATCAACGTCATCTTCAACTACTAGTTCATCATCGCCTTCGTCCACTGATTATAAACTCACCAGTGGAATCAACAACTACCGTGAGTGTTACTATAACCTTACCTTTATTTAAATTTAGATTTTTTCCTGTTGGTAGTATAACGTTGCGATACATACCTAACAATACCTTACAGGAAAGACTCTTCTCATTGTCTCATAATCTCCGTTCATCTCTGATTCCAGACTTAATCTCCATGTTTCTTCCTTGTAAAGGCTGGAAAACTCTCTATTTCTCTATTTTCTCACACTTCCTTCAACTTTGTACAGTAATAAGATTGTTGCTTATAATCACATTATAAATCATATGTTTCTTCCTCAAATTGTGATAGAAAAAGTTCGATAATCAGTGCTAGTTGCAATTGCGATAGTTTATGGGTGATAATTCAACAATTTGACAGCTTGAGAGAGAGAGAAAGATTGAAAAGTCTTTGAGAACAAGTGGAAAAATTGATGATATGAATTGGTTGATATTTCACTCTCAACATGAGTTCTACAAGTGGAACCCCCAAGATATGTGACCCAATTTTAAAAGAAACACAAAGGAACGACACCCTTGTACAAAGCAAGCAGCTGAGATAGTGTGAAAAAGCTCTGAAAACAACTATGAAACATCCAACCTCTTAGAAACTTGTTTTGTAAGATGAAAATAAAGTAAAACTACGAACAAAAGTCATAAGAAAATGAAACACCAAAATTTTAAGGAAGGTTAGGACTAGGTCGTCACGTATATTTCCAAACCGTAAAACATTAAAGAATCTTTTCTTATTATTGGAATCCGAAAGAAATTTTTGTGTGGTTCATATATATATATATATATATATATATATATATATATATATATATATATATATATATATATATATATATATATATATATATATATATATATATATATATATATATATATATATATATAGTAATATAATTTTAATATATATATATATATATATATATATAATATATATATATATATATATATATATATATATATATATATATATATATATATATATATATATATATATATATATATATATATATAATATATATATATATATATATATATATAAACATCGAAGATTAATGTTTGCTATAGGGGAATCGAACCCGAGCCCTATAGCACAAAATCATAGAGTTTTACCTCTACGCTACTGGTAGTTCAAATGAGATGAGCAACCCATAAGGACTTCTCCCGATCGCGCTTGAGCGTGAGGCAACATGAGCCGGGCTCAACCCCCCCCCCTCTCTCTCTCTTTTCCACTCGAACACTAAACAGATAATGTAATGTTAGCTACAGTCTGCTAAACACTCTCGCAGACTAAATTTTTTCATTAAGCGTCAAAGCTTAAAGTTTGCTATAGGGAAATCGAACCCAGGCCGTATAGCATAAAAGCATAGAGTCTTACCTTAAACTTCGAAGTTTAATGAATATTTAGTCTGCGAAAGTGTTAGCAGACTTTAATTATTACTTTATCTGTTTAGTCATGTTGTCTCACGCTCAAGCGATGTCGGGAGAAATCCTTGGAGGTTGTTCTTGTGAATTAATATTCATAAGACTCTTCTTTGAATTTCTCTTCTGAGCCGCCAGTAGTGCAGAGGTAAAATTCTATGCTTTTGTGCTATAGGACAAGGGTTCGATTCTCCTATAGCAAACTTTATACTTCGATGTTTAATGGAATATTTAGTCTGCGAGAGTGTTAGCAAACTTAATATTACCATATATATATATATATATATATATATATATATATATATATATATATATATATATATATATATATATATATATATAATATATATATATATATATATATTATATATATATATCTACTTAGTCTATTGACTATTCTAAATTTTTGCCTATCTAAACTCTAAAATAGAACATGTTCT
>SEYY01020282.1:0-41731 GCA_009176605.1 Armadillidium nasatum
TAAAGTTAGAAAGTTAAGAAAGTGAAAGTACTCCACAAACTTACGAATTCTGAAACCTGAAATTTCTGTCACATATTTATTAAAAATTTTATCCACGATAGTTTTAGAAATTGAAAATGAATTGTGTTCAAAGTAGCAGCGTACCTTGTGTTTTCACACTAAAAAAACTAACAAAAGCCTAAGGTGGAGAATTTAGTATAATTTCTCTAATATGAAAAAATGAAAAATAAATGAAAGTATATATAATATTATAGCCTAATAGATGAAATAGTGGAAATTTTTAAAGAGTTCTTATACTTCTTAATTAATGCTAATGTTCCGTTAAAATATGCAGAATGGGTATAAAATCTTTTAATATATTTTCACTATTATTTCATCTATTATTTTATCTATTATTTCAATTGTTTATTATTCTATTTAGCGATTTTCCATTGTACATATTGAGAAATGGTTTCTCACCAGTCTTAAGTTAATTTTGGTGTATTTTCGGTATGCGACAATACTGGACTTTTTTCAGGCCCTTGTTAATACCACATGATATTGGAAATTAATCTAATATGTTTAATAGTTATTTATTTTGTATTGGTGAATTTTGTACTGTCTACTAAAATTTAAAAAATGTCAGCTACATTATGAAATATCCTTAAAATGACAAGACTTAACATTTGAATGGTCTTTGTTTTTGTAAGAAAGAAGACTGGTAATTAAATCCCGTTCCAAAATGTAAGGTCGGTTAGTGTAATTAAATTTATATTAACTCTCCTTTCACCAGGAATTGTCTTCGAGTAGATGAGTATCCTTATATTAAATTTTACTTTGATCTTATAGTAGGAGAATTTTAATAATTTATCCTAGGGATAGGAGCTTTAGAATAAAGTTCATGAAATTAGGTGCAACTTACACAGACAAACCCAACATAATCTCTCTGCTTTATTTTACTTGACATTGTTTTTATATTATTTATTATATATTTATTTATATATATATATATATATATATATATATATATATAATATATATATATATATATATATATATATATATATATATATATATATATATATATATATATATATATATATATTATATATATATATATATATATCGTATTTCCAATTGGGGAAGAGGGAACATGGTTGTTTTCAATGCCTCAAAAACTCAATTCCTCCATCTCTCTACTCGACACAATCTTCCACACAACTATGATATCTTCTTCGAAAACAGTCAACTCACACATTCATCTGTTCTTAATATTCTTGGTGTTTCTTTTTCTCGTGATCTTTCTTGGAAAGATCACATTACCTCTCTTTCTAAACAAGCTTCTAAGAGGTTAGGTGTTCTGAGGAGCCTTCAGTTTTTCTTCAATCCACCCCAGTTGTTTGCTCTGTATATGGTGTTGTTCGCCCATTTATGGAGTATGCGTCACACATCTGGGGTGGTTCCACTCATACAGTTCTTCTTGAGAAGGTGGAGTCTAGAGCTTTTCGCCTTATCAACTCTCCTGCTCTCACTAATTCTCCCCAATCTCTTTCTGCCCGTCGAAATGTTGCGTCACTTTCTCTATACTATCGCTATTACAATGGTCACTGCTCTTCTGAACTCTCTCGTCGCATACCTCCTCCATTAAGAAGGGTTCGTGCGACTCGTCTTTCTACACAGTCTCATCCTTTCTCTGTCAAACTCTCTGACCCCACACTTAACCGCTATGCTCTGTCCTACATGTACTCTACTGGTAAAGTCTGGAACACACTCCCTTCTTCTATTTTCCCAACTTCCTATGACTTACACACCTTCAAACGTCGTGTATCAGGTCACGTCGGCCTTTGATTTGACTAGGATCCCGTCTCCCCCACTAACTCTGGTGAAATTGTGGTGGGCCTCTGGCCTTTGCCCACCAGAGGTGAAATAAATTTATATATATATATATATATATATATATATATATATATATATATATATATATATATATATATATATATATATATATATATATATATATATATATATATATATATTATATATATATATATATATATATATATATATATATATATATATATATATATATATATATATATATATATATATATATATATATATATAATAGCGGCTCCATAGCTCAGTCGATCGAGCACTCGCTATAGCACTCCAGGGTTCGAGTGGCATGATGATTTCTCATTTCTCCTTATAGCTATATCATATATATAGTGAATATATATATATATATAATAAGTCAAGATATATATATATATATATATATATATATATATATATATAATATATATATATATATATATATATATATATATATATATATATAATATATATATATACGTATATATATATATATATATAAATCGTAATTAGGACCTACCTAGAGAGTAGTTACAGAACTGCATAATAAGCACTCTAAGGGATTTCTGACTAATAGATGATCCCAATAATAGTTTTAAATTGATTTTTTTTTTCAGAATATGATAATTTTTTATATATTGTTGTTTAAGTAAAAGTTCAAGTCAAATGCAGTAGGTGAGATGAGATATTTTCTTTTCCTTAAACTTTACTACCCCAATCTTTCAAATAATTATCCTATTTTACCTCTACTAACATTCTAAATTATACGATTATATATGAACGAACTACAAGAAGCAACATTCTTGAAAAAAATATCACAAAGGTCCTAGATTATTTAATTGTTTCATAATTCAGGTCTCGATTTCAGATAAATATGTTTTTATATGGGAAGTTATGATCTGACAGCAAAATGTAAATAGCACTTATTATTCATTTCCCTAGGCTAAAGTAAATTAAAAACAGACCTCAACAGGCTCATGGAATAAATTAAAAGGTGTATACCAGTTTTGAAAAAATACAACACATAGGGCATTATTGCTTGAACAATTAACTAGTAAATCACACATAAAAAAGGGTGTAAAATATCTAGATACTCTCTTCTATGTCGAAGGCAAACTAAATGAACTGGATATAGAGATGCATAAATATACTCCAATGGGTGTGTTCCATGGTCAAGATTCTTTAAGAATATTGAAGATTCTTAAAGAGAAGTGGCTCATGAAACGTGTCCCACTTGATATTACTACAATATTTTTCTGCTCACGGCAGCGAAAATTGAAGATAGAAATTTCTATATTCAATTTTCACTGCCGAAATCTTGATGGTCAAGTGATATAAACAAACATGGAGGAGTGAGACCAAGGCCTCCTTTTAGAATAAAAACTCTTTGTAACTATTATTACACAGATATATTTGTTTGTAAATAATTTTGGATAATTATTTTAGCCTTTCCGGATCATTAATTTCTTTTAAATGAAGCAAATTAATTATTTTCAATTATTCAAAATTTCGTTGATTACAGCGTTTTTAATCATGGCTGCAGCCAAAGTCCTTTTAAAATCTTTGTTTGACTCATACGTTATCTAATATTCTTACTCATAGCTTTAATAATATTAATTAAATTAAGTGATTGTTTAAGTTAATTAAATGACTGATTAAAATAGATTTTAAAATATATTTACGTTTGTTTATTATACATCAGTTGATAATTGCTAAAGCGAAGTGTCCCACTAATATTCAAGATTCTTCAAGATATTTTCGCTGCAACTGGCTTAAGCATGACGTCACGCTTGATTTAGTCTAACAAAAAATCTGTCTTTTCCATCTTTTCTGGTAACTTTTTTTTCGCTTTGAATTTTGAGTGTTATTTCCTAAACTTTTAGTATGAATGATGTTATTCTAACTGGCATATGATTTCTCAAGCTATAACTGAGTGTTTTAAGAGGAACATATGCTGTTTTCAAGTTCTCACGAAGATTATGAAATGCAAGTATATAAAAATTCTTTATATATGCTTACTATGTCATATTGTATTTATATTTTCCTTTTTTTTTAATTTTCATTCATAATGGAGAAATTCAATTAAATATTTCATTATAAGTTTGAAAAATTGTTTTGTCACTGGTCTTACTTTGATATATTTTCGAAAAGTTGAAGCACTACTTCAAAACTTAGTAATTTCAAGCAAACTGCTATGCTCATTTATCCTTCTAAATATCGAGTTTTTTAAAAGTTTTTCAAAGTGTGATAGTTATTATATTTTATCATTTATACAAAAAATTAAAGTAAAAAATGTGATAGTTATTATATTTTATCATTTATACAAAAAATTAAAGTCAAATTTCATAGATGAGTAAATGCTAAGTTCTTTTCCTTAAAACCCCATCTTTCAGTTAATTCAACTTAATTTTATCTTTAATGTTCCTAATTATATAATCGTATATTTTGGAAGAAACAATATTCTTTGAAAAAAGGTCATTGTAAGTGTCCTAGATTGCTTATTTGTTTCACTAATACAAATTCCTTTTTCAGATTAATATTTTAACCTATTCCTTCGGCAGCAGGTTTTTATAAGTATATGTAAAACATTAACTAAATGTGCAACCAGTGACGTTCGATAAAGTCCCAGCGGACTCCGTCCCCGTGATGAAAAAAAAACCATTGTCAAGTAAAGTCAATCAGATGCAATTATTAATTAATTTCCTAACTTAAAGTTCAAATAAATCTGAAAACAGTAGAGATATTATGTTGAGTTTGCCAGAGTAAGCTGCACCTAATTTCCTGAACATAATTCTAAAGTTCCTACCCCTAGGATAAATTATTAAAATTCTCCTACTATAATGTCAAAGTAAAATTTATTTTAAGGATACTCATCTACTCGAAGACAATTTAATCTGAAAAAAAATTGAATTAGTTTAAGTGAAATTAGAAATCTGGGACTTACCATACGTTAAAAAAAAAGTTAATTGCTTTTGACGGGCTTTGAATTATAAATTAACAATTAGAATGTATTAGAGATATGTATTAAGTAGAGTTAACTGAAAAGGATATAATAAAAAAGAAGGGAAATTAAAAATTACCTCATATTTTGAATTCCGAACTTTGAACTTTTATCATGTTAAAAAAAAGCTTGAACACGTTGAAGAAATTTTTGAAACGAGTTTGAAAAATACCAGAATGGTTGAGAAAGAATCGCTGAAAGAACAAAACAATTTAATAAAAACTTATAAATTATAATCTAATAGAATTTCTCCAATATGAAAGAAAACTTAAAATAGGTAAAAGTATGTACAACAGACCAATAGAAATAAATCGTAAAAAAAAAAAAAAAAAAAAAAAAAACTATGGTTAGAGCTGAATTTTGCTCAGTTTTTATTTAAAGACCTGAAAGAGAAGGGTCCCAATTAATGCTAAATTTGATAATAAGAGGAAACTTACCATGATTTTTAAGAAGAAATGTTGCTGTCTTGAAGTTTCTTAATATATAACTTTAATATATTTTAGAACGCTATAGTGGTATATATTTAGTTGCTACCATAAATTTTGACTTATATTTGGCTATTTTGTAGTCTAGATACACCCTTGTGGGTTCTAATTGCTTCTATTTTTCCAATGTTTTAATCATAGACTTTAACTAGTTAAAGTCTATGGTTTTAACATAGACTTTAACGTCTATGGGTTTTAATATTCTAATATAGACTTAAACCAGCTCTAATGTACATTTATCTATGCACCTGGCAACATTGTTTGTAAGTGGTGATAAAAAAGAAAGTAAACTTTGGTAACGTCGGGTTTTAAGTCTGTGATCGGGATTTATCCGCAGACCATGTCCGTCTGTTTACCGTGACATTATCAACTTCAAAGCCGCCATATTTATTAATAAAGCGTTAGTATGTTTGGAGTTTTGAATTTGTAGTGATATTTGTAATGTATTTGCGGTGGTAATTTGCAAGTTATATGCATTATTCAAAAGCTGATTTTCAAGTTATTCTATAAGGTAAGTTAATTGTTTATTTTGTATTATAGTGTAATTTAGCTTGCCGGCTAGGCAAGTAAAAGTAGGCCCTATCTAAAATATTGACTGAACCTCTACACCAAAATGAGTATTGGCTGTAGATTGGTTACTGCGTTCCAAGCTCTTGAAAAACTTCGTTTAACATCCGAAATTAATTCAAAAGCAAAGGTGGTTAAAAACTATTGAGTAGGCATTGCACCTAATTGCTAAGTTTTACCCTTTAAGTCCATGTTAGGTTAAGTTGAACTAGTTTATTAGATCTAACAAACTAGTTAGACTAAACCTAACCTGAATGATATATATATATATATATATATATATATATATATATATATATATATATATATATATATATATATATATATATATATATATATCAGTATATATATATAATATATATTATATATATATATATATAGGGATGGAGTGAAGTATCAGTATATTTTCATGTATTTTCAGTATTTCAGTAAGATAGGAAAGTATGTCCAGTTGACCTGAGTATTGAAAGCCATACTGGTTATCTGAGAAAAGAGAATGAGACTCCAAATGATCCAGGAAATGAGAGTTGAGGAGAGTTTAAATAATTTTAGACAGAACACAAGTGAGAGCTCTAGGTCAATAGGTCAGAGTGGCTACCTTTTTTTTTTGGGATCGGCTGAACAAATGCACACTTCCAACATTGAGGAAAAGTATTAGTATTAAGGCATAGAGAGTAGAGCTGAACAAGGACAGGTACCAACTTAGAAGCACACTACACACCCTCAGAACACAAGGATTAAAGGGCTTGTTGCCAGTTCTTTATCTGCATTTCCTGCAAAATTTGAAGGAGCTGGTAATTTCAGGAAACCTTCAGTGGGCTTTTGAGCAGGATTCCTACTCAAATAATCAGCTAAAATATTTTCTTCAGATTTAATATGGTTTATCGTCAAATCATATTCAGACAAGAAAATTAGATAACACTGGTCTCTTGCTAACAAATGATTAGCGTCACTCTTTTTTTTTTTAAGTGACTATCTGACCGAGTGGTTGTCACAAAACATCTATCTATTGTCCTTCTACAATATGCGGAATTTTTTTTTACAGTTTTGACTAAGGCAAGAAGTTCTTTGCTAAAAATACTATAGCTCAATTCAGTTGGGTTTAATTTACAACTATAGAATCCAAGTAGAACAGTTTTTTCATTTTCAGTAGAAACTGCTACACCTGCCAAGGCAGTCTGACTGGCCATTCCATTTGTGAAAATAGATATCTTGGCACTATTAGATGGAAAACCCAAAGGCATAGCATTTTTCAGCCTTGGAATTCCACTTTATGTTGCATGTATGTTACACCTTTTAGAAACAAAAGAGGAGGAGAAAGGATATTAGAAAAGCCAGGAAGTGAAGATCAGAAATAATTTATATTTCCTAAGAAAGAATGTAGATCTTTTATTATCTTAGGTTTTGGAATGTTTACTATAGAAAGACTTTTACCCTCATTAGGGACCATAACACCTTCAGACACATCAAAATCTAAATATGTAACCTTTGATTAGCCAATTTGGCGCTTATCAGCACTAAGTTTTAAATTAAAATAATTTAGCCTGTCAAATATGATTTCTAATATTTTTATATGTTTTTCATATATATATATATATATATATATATATATATATATATATATATATATATATATATATATATATATATATATATATATATATATATATATATATATATATATATATATATGTTTGCCAGTATTCCAAAGTACCAGTGTTAATATTGATATAAGTGTCAATATATTTATTTTCCATTTACAAAGCTCAATCAAAGTTGAAAATGAATGGCTAGTATCATGAAGAATCTAATGAATTTTTAATATCTTAACCATTTTAATTTGGTGGGTTTGAATTTCCTGCACTTTTTTTCATGTTTTCGTAAAAATAAATTTACATAATTGTTTAGTTAGCCTATATTTTGAAAAAATAACTAAATGCCACGTTACCAATATTAACTGAAGTAATTAATACTAAGAATTTATCTCTGAATATAGACTTGTACTTATTTTTTAGATAAGTAAATAAAAAATATAAATGTAGCTTATAACTCAAAAATAGTTAAAATAAATTTAGTTTTAATATGCAACTTTTGGTTTGTCTCCTTTCAATAGCTTCAAAAATAAATTAATCTTAAATTACAGCATATTGATAGTTTTATAAAATTTTCATATTTATTCCTTTGTACAATATTGTCTAGTGAACTTCATTAGACTTTCTTTAAAACAATTACACCTCTGTTTGTAGTATCTTTGGAGTAAATAATAATTTCATGTCTCATGGGTATTGTGGTATTTGAGGAGAGAAACTTAATTAAATCTGCTAGTGGGATTGAATTGATGCCCTCAAGCACATGTTAATCAAAAATATAAAGATGAAAAATATGTAAATTCATTGCATAAATCATACTGAAAAAAATTTCTACTTTCTCTGGCTCAACCCAAAAATTACCTAAATTTTATTGTAAATTTATAAAGTTAATATTTTAAATATAATTAAATTAGCTTGATTCTAATACATTGCAGTTTCATCTTTTATTTAAAGTCAGAAATATATCCTAATGAGTTTTTAAACATTGTGAGGGTTAGAAATTTTTATTTTTTTATAATTAAACCCTATAAACAATAAAATTTGATAGTATAGTATGCTATGTAATTATTAGACAGTTAATTGAATACTTCTCAGATTATGTGCCATGTTTAGGAAAGACATTGCTATACCAGAGGCAGTATTGCACAAAATAATAAGGATTATATTGGAGTTTGAAAATGAGTTATGAGAATAGATGCTTTCTATAGATTTTTTAGAGGGGATATGGTATGGATTTATAAAATGTTTCATTATCCCATGCTTCTTACTGAAACATTGATTGAGGTATTTTATAGAGACACTATTTAAAAATATGTAATGCAATTAATGTTTAGATTCCCCTCTATTATATAACAATTAGTTCAACTTTCTATTTCATAGGCTCAGAGCCTCCTTGTAAAAGCATTTGATATTAACATGTTCTTGTATCACAATTATCTCTATTTGTAATAGTCTCAATCATTGACCAATGTTACTAATTAAATTTTTTTCTCATTTTTATACCACCAATATAGAAACTTATTTCCACAATCTGTAGTATCTAGAATAAGCCCTTCATCCCTAACCTTACCTAGTTTTCCAACAGATATGCCTAAAGACTGGTGTTAGAAACCCCAGCACCCTTTCGACTAAGGAATTCCATCTCTTGAAAAAGTTCCTTATCTAAAAATTTGCTCCACAACATAATATATATATATATATATATATATATATATATATATATATATATATATATATATATATATATATATATATATATATATATATATATATATATATATTATATATATATATATATATATATATTTTAACCCTTTCATATTCACACAGTCATACTTCCCCATTATATCCTGACCCAACCTCAGAGGTAATATTCTTGTCATCATGCACCTGCATCCTTCACATTCCAACTATCATTCTTTCATT
The DNA here is from genome assembly GCA_009176605.1 of Armadillidium nasatum. NCBI lineage: Eukaryota > Metazoa > Arthropoda > Malacostraca > Isopoda > Armadillidiidae > Armadillidium > Armadillidium nasatum. The sequence continues at coordinate 9,423 of SEYY01020282.1, forward strand.
TTAACCCTTTCATATTCACACAGTCATACTTCCCCATTATATCCTGACCCAACCTCAGAGGTAATATTCTTGTCATCATGCACCTGCAATCACTTCCTATCATTCTTTGAGTCAACTTCTTATACCTTTGAATTAGTTCCTCTGATCTTTTATTTATAATTTATACTGTTATTGGTAGGTTATTGTTTGTCAGGTTAAACTAGTAGTAAATTAAACATTTTCCATTTTTGTTTGACCTATTATTTTAAATAATTTTTCATAAATATGAAATTATAAGTGTTCGAAGTTAATAAAATACTATTTTTGCATTTTATGCAATGTTTGTAATGCATTAGCTATATAGCTATTTCATCTTTCAAAAAATTTATAAAGTAATGCAAAATACTGTATAATTACCATTTTCAGTTTAAATAAAAGGGATAGGGATCTTCTTAAACTATTTTTATAGCAACCATTTATTTTATTTGATTTTATACCATGATTTATGAAAGTCACTATGGGCACCAAACATTTATGTATTAATCTTTTAAGTTATTAGTATTGGTTAGGTAATGTTAGAGATTTTTTTAATGATAGGAATATGTTAGTTGGTGATATAGGTAGGTTGGCAGCTATAATAGATTTTAAAAAACTAAAGGAAAACGTATTTAGAGATTTTTTTTAATGATAGGAATATGTTGGTTGGTGATATAGGTAGGTTGGCAACTATAATAGATTTTAAAAAACTAAAGGAAAATGTAAATATTAGAAAATAAGAAATGTCATCTTGTTTGTATCGCCACGTAACCCAGTTTCTTACTACTTTATATTCAATAAACTTTCTATTAATTCTAGGTTTCCTAGCATTAGTTTAGAAACTTTAAAATACAATTACTCTCCTTACCTAAAACTGATGTCTTATATTTATTGTAAATTATTAAATAAACTTTTTGACATTTATAAAGTTTATATTTTTGCCAGTACAGACATGGGTGATAGTGATGATGAATTTGAACGCAGACGCAGAGATAAATTCAGAGGGGAAAGATCTGATTATGGTGTAGGAGGTGCTGGAGGAAGAGATCGTCGTGATGATAGCAGACGTCGAGATGATTGGGGTGATAGGTAAGTTGTATGTACTAATTTTTTGCTTTATTCATTAAAACTTTCACAAATTTTATACAAAATAATAATTTATATTAGCTCTCATATATTAAGAATATTGATAGGAATTTTGAAATTTTTGTAGTAATTGTCAGCAGAATGTTGCTGGTAAAATTTAAAGGACAAATATTTATAAGAAGTTTTTACTTAATAAGCATATCAAGATTGGAAAAAAAAATTTAATGAATCACCAATTGGATACATCAACACCTACAATCTTATTACATTTACTTCTTGGTACTTCACATATTTTTATCATCATTATTATTATTACATTTTTTTTATAGGTTAACATTTTAATGATTGCACCATCTGATTTGTAACTTTTATATATATATATATATATATATATATATATATATATATATATATATATATATATATATATATATATATATATATATATATATATATATATATATATATATATATATTTAAAATTTCAGAGGTCGAGATGGATGGGGTGGAAGAGAGAGAGGAAATACTCGAAGAGATTATGGTCGTGATTATGGAAGACCAAGGGAGCGTTATTCTCCAGTACGACATGACATGTCTCCACCAATGAAGAGAATGAGACCAGAGCCATGGTAAGATTAAATTTTTTTTATATATGATTCAGTCTTTACTAATTACAAATTTTTTTGTAACTAAAACATTTTCAATATAACTGGAAATTGTAAAAATTTTTATTTTTTATTTTTTAATAGGTTCAGTTTAATTAATGGTTTGAATTATAAAATGTTTTTAATTGATATAAAAAAAAGTAATATATATATATAATATATATATATATATATATATATATATATATATATATATATATATATATATATATATATATATATATATATATATATATATATATATATATATAATGACTGAGTCAATGGTTTTGAAATTTAATGTTTTGAAAAACTTTCATTAATCATAATAAAGGATTGGAAAATGCCATCTGTTAGACACACAATTATAAATCACTGGAAAAAGCAAATATTAACTACTAGTCTAACTATTAATTACATACAAATAGGAACCGACCGGGGCCCCCCCGGCCAAACCCGGCCATTTTTACTGACCCCGGCCCCGGCCAAAAATCAAGGAAAACCGGGGTTGCCGGCCGGGGTTAAAATGGCAAATTATACTTGTTTTTTTTTTTTTTTTTTTTAAATTTTCAGCCGATTCTGCTGAAACTTTCAGTTATATAGATTTTTTACCGGTAAGAAAAGTCCATTTCTAGCGTTTTTCCGAGTCTATTACGGTTAAAAGTTTTTTTTTTTTTTTTTTTTTTTTTTTTTTTTTTTTTTTTTTTTTTTTTTTTGCCAAACCACTTTTAGAATGAGCTGAAAATTGGACTATTTATTCAAAATTAAATGGGATACAAAAGTCTCTAATAGACTTTTGTTCCCAGAGTTATAGGAAAAATGTTATAAGCCAAAAACTGACCAACTATAGAAAAAAATAATTTTTTTAACTAAAAAAATCCACCTTTTCAGACAAAATTTTTTAAAAAAAATACAACTATGACATTTCCTATTTTTGGTGTGTATAGAGGAGGGGTGGGGCTACAAATTCCCCTATGTACTTTATTCGATGACATTCGTTGGTTTTGAGATATAGCCTTCAAAAGGTCCATTTTTGGCCAAATTTCAAAAATTCCCAAAGTTTGAGAGGCTATATCTCGCTTCAAACAAAGAGCATTTAAATATGCACTAAATAAATATTGTTGCCCTGCCCTCTTTTAAACAATATTCACAAATAAAAAAAATAGTAGGTAGCGTTTTTTATAAATAATTTTTTTCTCCAGAAGGGTACGATTTTTGCAAATTTTTTTTCAAGTGCTTATATAACTTTTTTCTAGACGTGATATCAAAAACCTATTCCCACCAATGCAAGAAATTGGGGCAAAGGTATTCAGTTAAATTTTCAGCTCATGTGGACCAGTGGTTTGATCCAGTTATTCATTTTTTTCAACTTTGGGTCCAAATAAGTTTCAAACCGTTATAGACTCAAAAAAAATGCTCGAAATCAACTCAGAACTTCGTGAAAAAATTCACATACTTTGAAAATTTCAGTCAATCATAAATAAAAAAAAATTCAAACAAAATATAAGAAAATTAAGATTTTTTTTCTTTTCTGTTTCTTTTGACCGCTCCTTTTCTGCTAGTGAATGTTCATCTTTGTGTTTTGATTTTAGATACTCAAAAAGATTTTTTTGAAATTTTTTTACTTGTAGCACCCGGAGGTTCTCTTCTAATTTTCTGACTGCAGATGTTACATTTAGCTATTTCGAGCCTATCCTGAAACATTGTAAAGTATTCAATACTGCAGAAGCTGATCTTTTAGCCATTTTGACTGAAAGTATAAACAAAATAATAATTTTTTAAATAATGCAGCTAAATATACAAGTTTGATACATTGCAATAAAATAACAATGATATGTATAAATACAGGTTAAATTGATAATTTTATATCTTACATTTTTTCAAACTTTTACCTTAGGGTCTTATAAAAACCTGTTGAATCACTATTATGAATTAGAATTTTTTTTTTTTTAATTTTTGTACTTTTTTTAAACTTTAACTATACAAAATTGTAATTTTTTGATTTTTTTTTTTTGGAGAAAATGCATATAATCATTAATTTAAGTGAATGTTGGCTATTCTACTCCTTCCTTACAATTAAATAAACCTTATTTCTAATTTTCTTAACCTTAAATTTCAGTGCTTTTGACCTCTTTACAAATTTTAGGAAACCCCGGCCAGAACCCCGGCCCCGGCCCCGGCCAAATTCCAACCCCGGTCGGTCCCTACATACAAATATATTTGAACGGTGAAAGTATTGTATATTGCATCTTCAAAAACCATTGTTGTTGCAATACACGATTTGATAAACTATTTTTGGAATTAAAATTTTTTAATTCTTAACTAATTCTAACTTTATGCGAAAGTTTATGAAATGGTGTTAAAATGATTCAGGCTAACTAAAACCTTGCCCATGTTGCCTCATTTTTATTGATCTCCTGCAAACTTACTTTTTGACATGTGTTAAAAAATGTCATCAGCAGTATATATATATATATATATATATATATATATATATATATATATATATATATATATATATATATATATATATTATATATATATATATATATATATATTACTATTTATAATTTAATTCTTTTTCTTGAAGGGAAGAGCGAAGATATCCATATGATGCCTCGTATGGTCATTATGGAAACTATCCCCATGATTATCCAATGCCTGGCCCACATGGAGGAGGTCCAGGACCAGCTCCTGGACCAGGACCTGGTCCTGGTATGGGTGGACCTGTTGGGGGTGGTCCTGGTGGTGGAGGAGGGGGAAGGTATGTGGTTTCTAATATATATATATATATATATATATATATATATATATATATATATATATATATATATATATATATATATATATATATATATATATATATATATATATATATATATATCCTTAATAGGAAGATTTGGAAACATCTCAATTCTTTTAATTGTCTCTCTGATTGCCAGTATGGATTTTGTACAAAATGCTCTACTAGTGATCTCCTTCCCTTTTTCTTTGACTCTTGGTCTTTCACTCCTCAGCATTTAGGTGAATCTTTTGCTGTCGCTCTGGACATATTGAAAGCTTTCGATAGAGTCTGGCACAAAGCTTTGATTTCAAAACTTTCCTATTTCAGAATCTATCCTTCTCTCTGTGACCTCTTTGATTTCCTTTCTGGTCGTTCTATAGCAGCTGTTGTAGACGGGCATCGTTGTTTCTTTAAATTTATTAATAGTGATCTCAAGGATCTGTCCTATCCTCCACTTTTTCTGCTTTTCATTAATAGCCTTCTCTCTATTACTTCATCTCCTGTCCACTCCTATGCAGATGACTCCACCCTTCGTTACTCTTATCATTTTGAAAGGTTCAGTTAATAGGCGCAAGGAAGGTAGCCTTGGAACAGCTGACCTCTGATCTCTCTCACATTTCAAATTGGGCAGAGAAAACATGGTCATTTTTAATGACACCAAAACAATTCCTCCATCCCTCTACTCGACACAATCTTCCACACAACTATGATAACTTCGAAAACACTCAAATGAAACCTTCATCTCCCCATAATATTGGTGTTTCTTTTTTTCTTTTGTTATCTGTCTTGGAAAGATACATTACCTCTTTCTAAACAAGCTTCTGAGAGGTTATGTGTTCTGAGGCACCTTCAGTATTTCTTCACTCCACCCCAGTTGCTTGCTCTTTATAGGGGTATTGTTCGCCCCCCTGCGTGAGTACGCTTCACACATCTGGGGTGGTTCTACTCATGCAGTTCTTCTTGAAAAGGTGTAATCTAGGGCTTTTCGCCTTATCAACTCTCCTGCTCTCGCTAACTCCAGTCTTTCTTCTCATCGAATTGTTGCTTTATTCCCTCTGTACTATCGCTATTTCAATGAACACACTCGTCACATACTTCCTCCATTGAGAAGGGCTCGTGCGACATATTTTCTACACAGTCTCATCCTTTCTCTATTCAATTCTCTCACCCCGTACTTAACAGCTATGCTCAATCTTACATGTACTCTACTTGTAAAGTCTGGAATACTCCCTTCATATATTTTCCCAACTTTCTATGACTTGCACACCTTCAAACGACGTGTATCTGGTCATGTAGGCCTTTAATTTGACCAGGTTTCCGACTTCCCTCCTAACTGGTGGAAGTATATATATATATATATATATATATATATATATATATATATATATATATATATATATATATATATATATATATATATATATATATATATATATATATATATATATATATAGAAAACTTGAAAATTGACCTTAATTGTTCATTATAGGATGGATGATATGGGCCCCACACAGCCTCCAATGATGTCATTCAAAGCTTTTATGGAACAGTGTGATGAAAATATTAATGAAGAAGAAGCTCTTAAAAAATATTCTGATTACAAACTTGAATTTAAACGTCAGCAACTTAATGAATTTTTCATTAATCACAAAGAAGAAGAATGGTAAGCATTTTAACAGATAAAACTTTTTTTTTTATATATAACCGTAATTAAGTTAGGGATTTTAGGAATTAGAAATTTCTGAAATATTTAGTGATAGTAATTATTATAAATAAGTAGTTGGGTAGGATATAGACTTAAAGAAGGAAAAGTAGATAATCATATTTTATTAATAGAAATTTTGCTGGGTAAATATTTTATTTTTTGCTATAATAAATATATTTGGGCATCGTACTTCAAGACTGAGTGGAGTGTTTCATTGTCTAATTTTATTTTTTTTGTTTTTATTATATATGTATATTTATTATCATAGGATGATTTTATAGATTTTTGTGAATTGTATTAGGATAAATGCAATGAAGCATAAAGTCCTTTTATATAGGTAGATATTGTAGGGTAATAATCAGTTAAAAAAAATTGCATGAAGCTTCTTTTACAGCTGGTATCGCCTCTACGATGATCAAATAACAGTTCGATCAGCTTTATGAAGAATTTGTAATTAAATGATAATCTTAATATTTGCTGTTTATACCACCGAAATTCGAAAGCTCTATTGATTTGTTTTGTGATAAAATTTTGTATTACGTTCCTGGAAAATGGAAATTTAGAATTTCATAGGAAGGGACTCACGATTTTATTATATTAGAAGATAGGGCAAACTGCGCGCAATGCAGTACTAGATTCGCAAAAAATGTGTAGGATAGATAGGGGATTAGGGGGTCGCACAATGGCCCATGTGCGAATTTAAAATTTAGGTGCGAGTCCCTGCGCGCGAATTTTATTAAAATATGAAAGGTAAGAACCTCCGTGTCAATTTGAGAGTTTTTGTAATTTTTATCATCAATATTATTTAACACACGTACTTTATTGTTCATATTTTTAATATTAAGTTAAACAAAATTTGCCATAACCTTGTTAATTGAAGCTACTAATTATAGTTTTAAGTTTTCAAAAAAAAAAAAAAAAAAAAAAAAAAATGATGCAGAAACGAATGAATATAACTGAATTATTCAAATATTAAATTCCTCTTTTGACATTTTTTATTGCAAAGGTTTAAGGCGAAATATCATCCTGAAGAGTTTATTAAGAGAAAAGAAGAGCAGATTGAAAATTTAAAGGTACGTGTCTCCCAATTATCATCATCATTGTAATTATTGTGTTTATAATAAATCATTCATTTGTATATGCATTGTCTGTAACATTTTTAGCGACGAGTGAGCGTCTTTTGCGAACTTGAAGAAATGAAGAGAATGGAAAACATATCAGTGGATGCTGACCAGTCTGATCAGTTGCTCAAACTGTTGGACTCTGTTGTAATAAAACTGGAAGGAGGAAGTGACTTTGATTTACTGGTATTGGACCAACCTCCTGAGGAGGAAATGAAGCCACTCCTTCCAAGTCTTTTACCTCAAAATAATGATGAGAAGAAGCCTTTAGTTCTTAATGATGAGTACGTAAATTATAATTTTTTAGTGTGCATTGAACACAACATACGTATATTTATAGTCAAATTATTATTATTATTATTATTATTATTATTATTATTATTATTATTATTATTATTTAGTTCTGATGGAGAAGAGAAAAAAGAAGAAAAAGCTGAGGAAGAAAATGCAGAATTGGACCCTCTTAAAAAGGCCAAAAAATATCTAAGTCAGAAACCGTCATCAGAAGGTGTGTGTGTGTGTATATATATATATATATATATATATATATATATATATATATATATATATATATATATATATATATATATATATATATATATATATATATATATATATATATATATATATATATATATAACTTATTAAATGTACTAATATACACAATTTAATTTGATCACTTCGAAATTTGGAATGCATTTGCTTTTTTTGATTTGTAAATATATGGTGTTATATTCACAGGTGAAGAAATAAATCCTCGAAAAAGAAAAAGAAGTGCTAGTGGATCATCATCATCAAGTGACTCTGAAGATGAACCCAGTGCACCTCCCGGTATGGAGAAAAAGTCGGAGGAAGAACCTCTTCCTCCGGGCATGGAAAAAAAGGATGACGAAAATGAAGCCACAGAAAATGGTGTGGTGGAAATAGAGGATAAGGAAAAGGAGACAAACGACAAAGAAGGTTGGTTTTGTGATGATAATTGAGAATGTTAAGAAGGAAAATTTGTTTTTATTTAAGTATCTTGTATTAGGAATATGTAAGAAACGTCACTTCAGTTTTTATCTTGCTAATTACATTGATAATAATAAGCAAAGGGCATTGGAAATATATGTGATAGGGAAGTTGTAACTATTACAACATTTTTTGTTAAAATTCAGATGAAGGAACCAAAGAAGATAAAGAAGAAGGTGCTGGAGAAGAGGATGAAGATGAAATAAAAAAACCAAGAGCCTTACACAAGACGGCATCAATATTTTTAAGGAATTTAGCACCAACCATTACCAAACAAGAAGTTGAATCGGTAAGATTATATATATATATATATATATATATATATATATATATATATATATATATATATATATATATATATATATATATATATATATATATATATATATATATATATATATATATATATATATATATATATATATATATATATATTATTTAATTTATTTATTTATTTATTTATTTATTTATTTATTTACTACTACTACTACTTTGTCTGAATGTTATGAGTTAGCAATTAGTACAGTGGTAACTGTAAACTCATCTGTTTTTGTCTTGCTCTGAGCTTTAACAAACTGAAAGAGACTCCTCTCAATCTTCTAACTATTGTTCTAGTTAGAACTTTTCAACGTTTTGAATCTTTTCTTAACAGGAAGATTCAGAAGTATTCTCTAATCTTATCTCAGTTGTCCAGTATGGCTTCTGTTAAGGATTGCTCAATTTGTAATTTTATTTCCCATCTCTGACTCTTGGTCCTCTATTATTCGTCATTTTGGTGAATCTTTATCTGTGACTCTAGACATAATTGAAAGATTTTGATAGAATCTGACAAAAAGCTTTGATTAAACGTCCCCCTTTTCAAATCTGTTCTTTTCTTAATGATTTCCTTTCTCGTCGTTCTGTAGAAGCTGTTGTAGGTTGCTACCGCTCTTTCTTTAAATTGACAAAGAGGTATGTTTCTCATGGTTATGTTCTACCCTCACCTTTTTTTTTTTTTTTTTTTTTTTTCCCCTCTCTCCCTTCTATCAGTAATCTGTCAATTTGTCTTCTACCCACTTTTATGCTGACGATTCCAGCCTTCTTGAATGACAACCCACTTAACAATATATATAGCTAATGTTAGGAGGGTGGTCTTGTGGCAACTGAACAGATCTTTCTCATATCTCAAATTTGGACAAAAAACATTTGGTTGTTTTCAAAGACTCAGAACATATTTCTTTTATCTTCCTTTATTTATCTATTCTACATAACCTTCCACACAACTTTTAACATCTTCAAATGCAGACAATTTGAAGTACCTTCTGCTTTTTATATTCTCCGAGTTTCTTTTTCTTATGGTCTTGGAACCATAACCATTCTCTCTCCTTTAACAAACTTTGTAGAGGTTAGGTGTTCTGACTTTAAAGCCCAGTTCTAAAAATACACAGACTTAAATTTTTTTAAAAAGCTTATATATATATATATATATATATATATATATATATATATATATATATATATATATATATATATATATATATATATATATATATATATATATATATATATATATATATATATATATATATATATATATATATATATATATATATATATATATATATATATATATATTACACTGAATTTAATTTATATATTTACAGATGTGTCGTCGGTATAGTGGCTTCCTTAGAGCTGCCATTGCGGACCCACAGCCAGAGCGGAGGTGGTTCAGAAGGGGATGGGTTACGTTTAAGAGAGACGTTAATATCAAAGACATATGTTGGAACTTAAACAATATAAGGGTATGCTTTTCTATATATATATATATATATATATATATATATATATATATATATATATATATATATATATATATATATATATATATATATATATATATATATATATATATATATATATATATATATATATATATATATTCGTCATATATTCGTATATATATATATATATAAAAATAAAAACTTTATAACAATATTGTTTTTTCTCATATAAATTTTTTTTTTATTTATATATGTATATGCGTATACGTATATTTATATATGTTTATATATATATTGTATTTTTGATATTTATATTCTAGATTGATTTTTTTTTTTTTTTTTGTTAAAGAATAGAAAAATTCGAGGCTGGGAACGAATTATCCATTTTTAGTTAATTCCTAGGGAAAAAATTATTCGATATTCGTCTTTTTCGTTATTTCGTCATCCTCTCAGGAACGGATTAATAATTTTTATATATATATATATATATATATATATATATATATATGTATATATATATATATATATATATATATATATATATATATATATATATATATATATATATATATATATATATATATATATATATATATATATATATATATATATATATATATATATATATATATATATATATATATATATATATATGCGCGCGCGTTTAGCGTTTATGCAAATATTTTTTGGTCAGTATCAAGACTTCCAGTAAAGAAACTGAATTTCAACTTTTTTTTTTTTTTTCTAATTAAGTTTTCTTTTTTGTGACTTTAGTTACGTGACTGTGAATTGGGAGCCATTGTAAACCGAGATTTAAGTAGGAGGATTCGAACTGTGAATGGAATAACATCACACAAGGCTGTTGTAAGAGCGGACATTAAATTGTCGGCTAAAATTATTCAGAATTTAGATTCTCGATGGGGCCTTTGGGTTGACAAAGAAAATGGATCGGAAGATCAGGTGTTTATTATTACTACTATTATTATTGATGATATAAAAATTTTTTTTGAAGGTTTTGAGCTTTTTTTTCTTTGAAATTCCAAATTTTATTTTTAACTCGTATTGCTGAAGGACTTGCTGAAAATATTTATTTTTTATTTTTTTTGTAGCCATTGAGTATTAGTCATTCTGGGAATCCTGTTCTTCGCAACATCACAGATTACTTAATTGAAGAAGCGAGTGCCGAGGAAGAGGAATTGCTCGGTGCCAACAGTGAAGCCAATAAGCAGGATTCAGATGAAAAGAGCGAAGGTGAAACTATTCAACGAGATCTTGGATTAATAAAGGTATTATTTTAGAAACTTATAAATTAGTTTATTTATTAAATGACGCAAAGGCAGGACCGTTAAATGACTTAATTTACATAATCATTTGATATTATATATATATATATATATATATATATATATATATATATATATATATATATATATATATATATATATATATATATATATATATATATATATATATATATATATATATATATATATATATATATATATATATAAAATATAGGTACTGGATCGGCTTCTGTTGTACCTTAGAATTGTTCATTCTGTTGATTATTATAATCACTCTGAATATCCAAATGAAGATGAAATGCCAAATAGGTGTGGCATCATGCATGCAAGGGGGATTCCTCCGTCAAGTAAAATTACTCCCCAAGAGATTCAAGATTATTGTAGGTCTTTTGAAAACAAAATAGGTTCTTTCCTTCAGCCACTAACCAAATTATCTGACGATGAAGCCAAAAAGTTGGGTAAGTAAAAATATTTTGGGTCATTTTTCAAATAGTTGTGCTAATTATATGATATATATATATATATATATATATATATATATATATATATATATATATATATATATATATATATATATATATATATATATATATATATATATATATATATATATATATATATATATATATATAGTTTATTTCGTTACATTAGGATTAAAAGACAGTACAGAAGAGGTAGAGAAATTTATACAATCTAATACTCAAGAAGTTGGAAAAGATAAGTGGCAGTGTCCGCTCTGTAATAAGAAATTCAAGGCAGAGGAATTCGTTCATAAGCATATTTTGAACAAGCACGGAGAGAAAGTCAAAGAGGTGCAGAAAGAGGTGAGGGATAAATATTTGAAAAATATTTAGATTAATTTTTCTCCAAATATATTCGCGTCGTTATACCGTACATATTACATGAGTAATATTTATGCGAATATTTTCAGGTTGAATACTTTAACAATTATCTTCGGGATCCAAAACGACCGCAGTTGCCAGAATACCCTGGCAATAAACAAGGTGGTGGCAGGAAAGATGACCCTCGGATGGATCCGTATGTAGCTTCATATCCACAACAGCCACCAATGTGAAGATTTTTATTTAGGAATTTACATAAATTAAAAAAAATTTGTGTGTGTATTCCCATTATAATAAGTGATGTAATTATTTCAGGTATGGCTATAATTATGGTAATAGATACCCTGCACCAGGACCATATGGAGGTTATGGAGCAAGTAGTTATCCAAAAGACTTCTATAACAGAGGTCCTGATCCTTATATGAGAGACCAATATCCAAGGCCAAGAGCAACTTACAGATCAAGGTTAGTACACTATGGTTCATAGTTTGAAAAGGGATATCAAAATGTATGGAAATGAGGTTTGTAGGTTGATAGTGCGTAGAAATAATTTGCCCCATTCCTATCACTACATAAACAAGAGTGGTCAACAAAGGTGGAAGGCCCTTAATTGTCATTATTTAAATGATAGCATAGTCCTTTTTAATATATATATATATAAAAAAGGAAATTTTGATTATTTTAAATGCATATAACGATGTTACTTTTTTATTTACATTTCCCTTATACGTATTATGATTTTCCTCTTCATTTAGGTCTGGAGATCCAAGGGACATAATTGGATACCAAGACTTAGACGCACCAGAAGATATTGATGTATTTTAAGTCTGCCCCCAATCCCTCTCAAACAAAATCACTGCAGCGCAAGGTTTTAGGTTAGCTATCATGTTACAAGAGACATTCATTCATTGTTTTGTACTGAATTTTTGGTTTGTAGTTTTAATATCAAAAGTTGTATACATTTAAGATAATCATTTACTATTGTAGTATATAATTGTCTTTTTAAGTAACATTATGGCTAACTATTTTAACCTTGTTTTATTGCATAAGAAATTTTTCTCACAATGTATTTCAATGAAATTCTTAAGTGTCATTTTTTTTTTTTTCAGAGTTGGATATCGCGATTTGGATGCGCCGAAAGAAGATTATTAAATTTTATCGTATTTATAAAAAGGAATTTACAGAATTTATTTGTATTTGTTTTAAATAAAATTTTTATTAAATGTTTTTTTTTTTTTCTAACAATTTGGTAAAGGAAAAACAAAATTCAACTATTGAAAATTTATTATAAACTATTTCTCTTCTAATTTGATCGTCCTTCCTCTTTCAATGCGTCCCCAACCTATAAGCCTGAAAAGAGAAAATATTTTAATTAAAATTTTACTAACCTCATATTTCAAATAAAATTGCAGTAGTATCATTTAAAAAACATAATTCGCGATGTAACATACTTAAAATGTTTTAAATTTTTTACATAGCTTGCAGAGATACACATTTAAATAATTAAAAAAAAAACGCTTTAATTAAGATTACAATACGTAGATACAAGCGTTTAGTAAATACTACAAAAGAAGCTCCATTCTACTACTGATTTTAGATATAAAATGGAGTGGTAAAAATGTCCCAAAATACTTATAAATTGCTTAAGCAATAGCACATGAGAATGACGAAACTATAAACTAGCAATTTATCTAGCAGTACACAAAACATTCACCAAAGGGAACAATAATAAGTCTTCCTGGCGATCTGTGATATTTTAAAAAGGATTTCAAGTTCTTTCAAACTTTGGGAGGGGGAAATCTTTGATTGTATATGTTACTAAGTTTACCTTCACTGAAAGTAAAATGTGGAAGCGCTGGGGCAAGAACTATTAGAGTTCTCCCGACCCTAAAAAGTCATCCTTTTCCAGAACAGGTTGAAAGTACGATTCAATCAGAAATGAAAAAGTTGGGAAGCAGAAACGACAAAGTATCTACAAATATCTATAAAAGATTATATTTACCTCCAATGTTGATCAATTCTTCTGGATAAAGCAATTTTTTCTCCAACTTCAGTACAAACTGGTTGTGTGAGGGTGATCTTGGCTAAATCGGCTTTAACTGCACTTACTTTTCCTCCAGTTGAGAGGGATCCGATGTTCACCATCAAAGTCTCATTTTTCGAAAGTTTAACCACCTAAAACAAGAGCAACGCGTAAGCTCCTCAATAAAAATTCGGGTAGCTTTTAACTAGCAATATTACATTAAAACCAAATTATACATACTTTCGCCCCTTTTTTCTCTCCTTCAGTTCTCACACCTAATAATCTGTACAATAAGAAGAATGAAATTTCAATTTCAGTAAATATTTCTGGAAGAGAGTTTACAGCTCCAAGAACTTGTCCAACCAATCTGTCAGCTCTACAAAGTGTAGGATCAATCTTGGTTCCAACACCTAACAACAGGGATATATATATATATATATATATATATATATATATATATATATATATATATATATATATATATATATATATATATATATATATATATATATATATATATATATATATATATATATATATATATATATATATATATATATATATATGGTGCTTCGGAATTGCACGGCAATATTTAAGGTAAGGGTTCTCTACCACAATATAAACAATAAAGGTCATCAAAACATGTTTAAAATTAGTTTATATCCGAAATATCAGATGTTAAAGACGTATCTCTCTGAACATTTGCATACATTCATTTGTTGAAAAGGGTAGTACATTTCTGTCATTCCGTATTAGACTCTGTGGGTTTAGTTTACTCATCAGATTGTGTAGTTCTGTGCCTATACGAGTGAGTGAACTGTGTGTGACGGTTCAAATGAATTATCATGGGTGACACCACGAATGTGTTCACATTTGCAGAACAGACATGCTTTTAACGTATAGCGAGGTACATCAAAATGGTCTTGCAGCCGTTCGATATCGTGAAAAATATCCCAACCAAAGAATAGCAAATCGTAAAACGTTTGAGGCCATTGAAAGACGCCTCAGGGAAAATAGGACGTTAAACCCTCTAATGAGTAAACAAAGGTCAACAAAGAATTAGACGAACCGCTAACGTTGAAGAAGAAATACTCGATGCTGTTCAGTTATCTCCTAGTTTGATTGTCTCTTCGTTTCGATATGTCCTCTACCAGCATATGGCGAACAACTGTACCCATATAACGTTACCCCGTGCAAGAACTGCTACCACATGATTATAATAAGCTCAGACATTTCTCTCAGTGGTTAATTCGAAAATGAACACGAGATCCTAACTTCCTGAGCCGCATGCTCGTTACCGATGAATCTTGCTTTACGAGAAATGGGATTACTAATTATCGAAACACCCATACCTGGGATGATGAAAACCCTCATACGACTGCTACTACACATTACCAACATACTTTTTCATTAAATGTCTGGTGTGGTCTTCTAGGCGACAATTTTTTGCCACCTAGGCCTTCAGGAGTTTCTTACCTGCAGTTTTTGCAGGATAATCTCCCTGAGCTTCTACAAGATATTCTGATTGCCAATAGTCAGGGGATGTGGTTTAGGGCGCAACGGTCCTGTTAAATGGCTACCACGATCCCCTGATTTAACGCCATTGGATTACTTTCTGTGGGGCTGGATAAAGTCTATGGTTTATTCTACGTCTGTGGAAACGCAAGAAGAGCTACAAAATCGGATCGAGATTGCCGCAGCAACTCTCAGGCTTCGTCCTGTTGCTATACGAGGTGCCAGAGAAAAATAGATACGTCGTGCAGAATGCTGCATTCAAGAAGATAGAAACCACTTTGAACAATTACTGTAAATGATATCCTGCGAAATATAACTATGACCCAATATCACTAAAATAAAGTATTTTGTGCCATTTGTTTATATGACCTTTATTGTTTCTAATATTGTAGGGAACCCATACCTAAAATATTGCGGTGCAATTCCGAAACACCCTGTATATATATATATATATATATATATATATATATATATATATATATATATATATATATATATATATATATATATATATATATATATATATATATATATATACACACACACACTTACCAATTAAACCACCAGGAACTGCAAACTTCAATTCGTTGGTTTCCGTGTAGAGAGAAATGATTCGAGACCTAATAGGTTTGCACATTACACGACCTGTCTCTTGGTCTCGTGAGACAATGCCTGGTCGAACTTCTATTTCTTGGCCCACCTTTAGAACTCCTCTCAAAATTGAGCCTCCAGCAACGCCACCCTTTAAGTCTTCAACTTCACACCCAGGTTTGTTTACATCAAATGATCGGATAACGATCAATCTGGGAGGCTGGAGAAAGTCTCTCGGAGGAATAGGAATCTTCTTGGTTATATATTCACAAACAACATCAATGTTGAGCTTCAACTGGGCAGATATTGGTATTACAGGAGCACCATCTGCTATCGTTCCTAAAAATGAAAAATATTAAATGTAACATGTACTCTTGCCTTGTTTAATTTGCCCATTCAGAGGATGCAAAAAAAAAAAATAAAAAAAAAAAAAAAAAAAAAAAATAAAAATAAAAATAAAATAAAATAAAATATATATATATATATATATATATATATATATATATATATATATATATATATATATATATATATATATATATATATATATATATATATATATATATATATATATATATTTCCTTTTACTTTTCCCACTGAAATGTATTTAATGGATTTCCATTTTACCTTTTATTAGATAATACTAACGTAAGCAACAAATTTATCAATATAAAAATTACCTTGAATAAATTTTCCAATCTGGTCTGACTGATCTTTCAGTTGAGACTCTCTACACAGATCAATTTTATTTTGGAGAATCAAAATGTGCTTCAATCTCATAATTTCAATGGCGGCCAAGTGTTCTGATGTCTGTGGCTGGGGACAAGTTTCATTTGCCGCTGGAAAAAATAGTATTTTTGTTTTAAATAAAATCCGTAACAAAACTGGGTTAAAAAAAAAATTTGTTTCAGAAATATGACACAGTATTTCTAGTATTAAACGTTTACATTGTTAACCACAGGGTTGGTGATTTTTTTGATTTTTTTAAAAAAATCAAAAAAATCAAAAAATTGATTTTTTTGATTTTTTTGATTTTTTAAAAAAATAATAAAACTTTTTTTTGTTTTATTTTGTCATATTTTTTGATACATAATGATATAACATATACTAGTTCCTTCTTACTGTGTTAAAAAACTTTAAAGTAGTTTATAAATTAGAAATATAACTTCCTTAATATTTGGTTCAAGATTTCATATAGGGTAATACAAGAATCTGATCTTCATTAATATAATTTATCCAATATATAACTGTTAGAGTTTAGAATTCCTAACATATATTCAATCAAATCTTCAACAAAATTTTATTGAGCTTTAATCTAATGCAATTTGAGGTTATAGACAAAAGAGAAAACAGGAAAGACAATTCCTTTTAATTTTCAACCATTTAAATTTTTATACAACATTATAAGAAAACAATATTCCTCTATAATTATAAAAGAAAGAAAATTTAAGCACTTTTGATGCATACTTAATCCATAATAAAATAATATATATATATATATATATATATATATATATATATATATATATATATATATATATATATATATATATATATATATATATATATATATATATATATATATATATATATTGATTTTCAAAAGTTTTTTTTTCTATATAATGTTGTATAAAAATTTAAATGGTTGAAAATTAAAAGGAATTGTCTTTTCTGTTTTCTCTTTTGTCTATAACCTCAAATTGCATTAGATTAAAGCTCAATAAAATTTTGTTTTTGATTGAATATATATTAGGAATTCTAAACTCTAACAGTTCTATATTGGATAAATTTATTAATGAAGATCAGATTCTTTATTACCCTATATGAAATCTTGAACCAAATATTAATTAGGAAGTTATATTTCTAATATATAAACTACTTTAAAGTTTTTTAACACAGTAAGAAGGAACTAATATATGTTGTATCATTATGTATCAAAAAATATGACAAAATAAAACAAATAAAAAAAAAAGTTTTATTATTTTTTAAAAAAATCAAAAAAATCATGATTTTTTCATAAAAAAATCAATTGATTTAATCAACTGATTAAATCAATTTGATTTAATCAATGCCAACCCTGGTTAACCATAATTTTTAAATAAAAATAGTGGTGGTAGTAGGTAAGAGAAAGATTTTCATTTTAAGACATTTTTGAAAATGATGCTCAATTAACCATTTTACCATAATGATTTTAAATACTCTACTTGTTTTTTGAAATGATTACCTGATAGGACATAGCTCTTTTAAACTACAATGCCTAGATTATATTTTAACTTCTTAAAAAATTTAATCTCTTTTATTTAATTAAAAAAATTTGAGAAATCTATTGATGAACCCACTCAATTATTTAATAAGCATAGAGTAAATACGTAGAATAAACAAAACCTATATTTTACCTATTAAGAGTAAAGCAGCATCCATAACAGCTGCACCGTTCAACATGGTTGCCATAAGAATATCGTGCCCTGGACAGTCAACAAAAGATACATGACGAATGAGTTGAAACCTGAACAAATCATTAGTAAAAAAAAAAGAAAAGAAAAAAAAGTCAATACTACTACAACCAAAAAAAAAAAATAAAAAAAAAAAAAAAAAAAAAAAAAAAAAAAAAAAAAAAAAAAAAAAAAAATTTATTTTTTTTTTTTTTTTGAGAATTTACTTATGTGAAAATCTAAAAATAATAATTAACTTAGAAGTTCATTATTTATAGTTTCACATAATATTTTTGAGGAAAAATATTTATAATTATTTTTAAATAAATTATAACAGATTTTCTTACTTTCCAGAGCAGTTAGATCTTGAACAAGGGAATGTATCTTCCTTGTGCGAACTTGCAGATATGTAACACGAAGGTCTTGGGCACTTTGGATTATCACATTTGTAAATTTTGGCATTGGCATACCCTAAAATTAAAAGATTATTTTGTTTAGAAAAAAAACTGATGAATTAAAAAAATATTGCTGAAAAGCATAATTGTACTATTAACAGCAAAACCAGGGATTTTCTTCCCCAAGGTGGATAGAAAAACTGTTCATTTAACTATAATAGTAATACTATTCATAATGGTGTACAGAGTCTCGAACTCAAATTTAAGTTCTTCCAAATCCAATTGTAATAAAAATATAGGAAATTTGTCTTATATTTTTATGTATTTAATAAGTGTAAGATCCCAAAATAATAATAATAGATTAATATTTTAAAATCACATAGGGAAATGAGAATCTATGTAATATATAATACAATGGTTAATTAACTATTAAATAAATAAATAACCTTGCATATAGTGTTCTGGAAATGAATTAAGATTCGCTTTCTCTCTTAATTATTTCAATTAGCAAAAATAGAAAAACTAAGGAAAAACTATATCAAACTACATTAGAGATTGTAGAAATGGAATGCGGCGTCCTTATTTTTTTTTCCCTTTTTTTTTTTTCAAATGACAAAGTTCTTATTTTATGGTCTCCAATGATACAATATTTTCTTGTTAAATTTGGTTGATTGTGCCAATTCAGGTACCTGCTGAAACAATTCTGTAAGTTTTATATTCACTAGTGGAATGATCAGAGACGTTTAAATTTTTCAATAACAACAATACCATCATCATCTTCACAAGACTTTTTAAACATGATTTCCATCAGGTAATCATGTATGAAAATGAAATGAAATACACAGTGACAAAAATTTCTTGAATTATATATTGAGCTCCAAAGTTTAATTTGGAATGTAAATCTTAAATATACTAAAGATAAAATGGAGAAAATCATGATACTCTTAAAACATCTGGGAAATAAGGATTGGGAAAAAGAGAAAAATTCCATTTTTTTTAAGTATTGTTAAAAATATTTATTTTTATACTTCCTATCAAATGTCAATGCACAATCTTTCACTAATAACAATACCAGGGAATTAGGCCGTCTGTTGAAGCTCTTCATTGTAGAAATAGAATCTTGTCAGAAGCTGAAACTCATTTAATGCCATTGACAAAACAAGTATCTTGGCCTAAATATAATTAATATATACTGCAAGAGCAAGAATGTGACAATTTGATCATTTAATGAGATTTTTTATTTTTTTTATTCAACATTCAATGACTTTCTTGTATAGGGAGATTGAAGTAATTCTATGAAGACTTAACTTTGTCTTAACTGAAACAACTCTATGGAGATTTTATTTTGTCTTGAGCATGTTATGTTACCCCTTAACTTATATGTATGAGTTTAGTACAGTTTAAATGGCACATCAATAAAGTAAAATGGCTCCTATAATATTTCAATATATGTTTTAAGAAAAAAGTCATAGTCATCAAATTCTTAACTGTAATGTATTTGTGACAGATGGTTTTCAGAAGAATGAATTCACTGGCTGCACTTTTAACTGTAATGAATTTACACACCAAATGAAAATTTCTTCTTGTAGTACTGTAACCACATCGTAACTATAGTAATTATACATATCTTGTGCATTTAAATCAATCACACTAAATTGTTACTTTTAGATTCTCATCTTTATTATAAAAGAAATAGGTTTAAATTTTTTTTTTCCTAATAAAATGCTATATGAATTCTGAGTTGTGAGGTAGATAAATATATTTCATTTGGGTTCCAGAACATATGGAAATAGTGGAAGAAAGTACAGCAAAGTATTCTTCAGCGTTATGTATACCCGTTTCATTAAAATATTCAAGAAATGAATTTAAAATAATAAAAATAATAATAATAATAATGATAAACAAAAATGAAACACATGACAAGCCAATCTGAATCAGCATAAATGTCTTTTATTAACTGTTAGGCCTTGATCACTGATTCAAGATTGGTATGGTATGGTAGATCGGAAGCATAGTAAATGAAAGTAAATCTGATAGACTTAAATGATTTTCGTTTATTTGTGGTAATTCACAATTCCAAGGATATTATAATCATTTGCCATAATTTTTAAATAAGATTTACTCTAAAACATTCTTAATGGTCTCCTTATTTTTGGATCATCAGAGTAGTAGGATTGAAATTTTATTTTAATAATTCTTTGGTCATTATTTGAAAATATTCTTACTTGGACCGTTTCGAATTTATTTATTTTCTTTTTAAAAAATTTAAATTATTTGACTTCAAATGAAGTACTTTTACAACATATATACCTGTATGCATGATAAAATTGAATTGGTTCACCAATCAAGTTTGTTGCATCATTACACCCATTAGTTCTAAGCACATTAATAAATATATACAAGTATGCAAGCAAATAATTAGCAGAAAAAAAAAAAAATAAAAAAAATAAAAAAAAAGTTGTAAAAAATAATTCAGTTGCACAAAGCTTATTCCTAGACTGGGCCGAGTCCATCTCACTCCTTCACCGAAAGTGGCGGTGAAGACCCTGGGTCTCCAGTACAGCATCCAGGCTTTTATACAATGCTAAATAATAATATAATAATGATGATAATTTACCTAGTTTAATTGTGATGTTTCTTTCCAATTCATTTTTAAATCTGACAGTCTGAACCCCTGATATAGCTTTGACAACTGTTGATTTTCCATGTGCTACATGCCCAATTGTTCCAATATTTATTGTTGCCTGTCGACTAATTACTTCAGGGGAAAGAGGTGTTAATTTTGAAATGTCCTGTAGGAGAAATATATATATATATATATATATATATATATATATATATATATATATATATATATATATATATATATATATATATATATATATATATATATATATATATATATATATATAATATATAATCATCAAAAGGAGAAAAACTAACCACCCTCAAAGGAAAATTTTAATCTAAAAATTTTTTTTATGAAAGTAACTATTTACATTTTCGATTTTGATTTTTTTTTTTTTTTTGTTAGAAGAATACACACTTCCTATTTCCCTCTTTTTGGGTAGTTTTCTTTGGGGAGGGGAGTGGGGGGGGGGGGGGCAAAATTTGAAATTTTTTCTAGTCTGCCAAAAATAAAAAATAAAAATTTATTATTTTGACTACAATAAAATCCAACTTATTGGAATTTGAAAATACAAAAAATTAATGCTTTCATAAAAAAATAATGTAAATTTTCTTTACCACTTACAAAATATTAATGTTGTTCTGAAATGGGGTAAAAGTAACTCCAAACGGGATAAAGCCAGAAAAAAATTTACAATAATTATTTTTTAAATGAAATTTTTTGTGCACCTTATCATATTAGAGCTGTGCATGGGAAAATTAAACAAAAAAAAAAATAAAAAAATTCCTATGCATAGTAACAAAATGGTTAAGTATACAAAAAAAAAAAATTTCTAAGTAAAATATGCGCATCTTGCCTCTGAAAATTTTATTTTTATATCAATAATTTTGTTGCTTTACATGGGAAAATCTTAAAAATTTTACAGTGCACAGAACCAAAATGATTGGGTACATAAAAATGTCTTCAGAAGTTGTACAGATGGGTAAGATACACATTTTTCATTTATAAAATATTTTTGTATACTCAACCATTTGGCTTCTGTACATTGAAAAACCAATAATTTGAAATTTTTTTGATGCACAGCAACAAAATGGTTGGATATAAAAAATATTTTCAGAGGTTGTACAGTAGGGAAGTTACATAATTTTTATTTAGAAATTTTTTCTGCATACTCAATCATTTTGATTCTGTGAATGTGAAAATTTTTTTTCAAAAATTATTCCTGTGCACAGCAACAAAATCGTTTGGTAAACCAAAAAAATTGTTTTAAATAACAAAATATGTATCTCGCCCAGCTACACACCCTCTGAAAACTTCAAACTTTGGATGACCAGAAAAAAAGTTAATGCCCATAAAAATTTTGTTCTGAAAAAAAAAAAAAAAAAAAAAAAAAAAAAAAAAAAAAAAAAAAAAAAAAAAAAAAAAAACATTTTTTTCGGGCAACATACATTCAAATTTAGTATTTGGTAATCTATACTACTAATTTATATTAATAAATTTATTTATATTTTTATATTTTATATTATATTTATATTATTAAAAAGCACTGCTGAATAGCCATTTTTAAATATTATGCAGTTGTTTTACCCTGTGCAAATGGTTTGATTTCCCCCCATTTCATTTTTTCATTAAAAATTGTTTAAAAATATTATTTGCATATTTCTATATACTTTATATAAAAATTTTCAGAAAGGTTAATGTTTCTTTAAAAACTTATGCATGGGCAACGGGTCTTGATAGTGTATAAAGTAGAATTCTAGAGGAGGGAAGTAGCAGTATTGCAAAGCCATTGTATTTGATTTTTAAATGATCTATTACTTTCGGAGAGGTACCCGAGGACTGGAAAACAACATATGTGGTGCCCCTTTATAAGGTAGGAAAGATTTAGGAAACTATAGGCCAGTAAGTTTAACATCTCTGGTTGTAAAAGTTTTGGGAAAGTTACTGAAAAGTCATATAGAGAAACATTTGGATGATAAGATACTGCATAACTCCCAGATGGTTTTAGAAAGGGTAGATTATGTCAGACTAATCTTCTAGAATTTATGGAATATATTACTGAATGTATAGACAAGTGAACTAGTTGATGTAATATATATATTTAGACTTTAGCAATACTTTTGATAAGGTACCCTATGTAAGGCTGATGTTTACAAGAGCAAAGACATAATAAACAAGCTATTTAATAGCTATATTAGGCCAGCATTAGAGTATTGTGCACAAGTTTGGGCTCCACATTTAAGAGACATAGATATGCTGGAGAGAGTACAACATCAAGCATCAAGGATGATTTTTGGCTTCGAGAGTAAGAGCTATGAGGAGAGGTTGAAGGAGCTGGAAATGTTCCAAGTTGAAAGCGATTTCTCAGAGGGGATATGATACAAGTTCACAAAATATTTGCATCTGACAGTAATACAGAGATTGAAAAATACTTTATAGTGGACCATGAAAGAGAAACTAGAGGTCATGATAAGAAAATTAAAAAGTCATGCCATCTCAATCTAAGAAAATACTCTTTTAGTAATAGGGTTGTTAATTCTTGAAATGGCTTGCCACAGGAGATTGTTGACTGCAATTCTCTTGCAACATTTAAGAGGGAGCTGGATAGATATATGGACAGTTTTGGTATCACATAGTATAGAGATGGAGCGATACCAAAATTTTTACCGATACCGATACCTAAAAATTTACCAGTACCGATACTGATACTTTATCAATTCATATACCGATACTAAGACTTTCAAATTCACAGATACCGATACCTGAAAATATACTGATACTTCACTCCATCCCTAGTATAGTATAACTTCACTAAGACTTTCAAATTCACAGATACCGATACTTCACTCCATCCCTAGTATAGTATAACTTCACTAAGACTTTCAAATTCACAGATACCGATACCTGAAAATATACTGATGCTTCACTCCATCCCTAGTATAGTATAACTTCACTAAGACAAACTGGTGAGTATATATGAATTTTAAGACCAGGTTGCGACTAAGTCTATGAATTTTCGACCAGCTTGTGACTAAGCCTAAGTTTTGTAGGGGGACAGTGGGTATTAGTTCACTGCATGTTGCATGTGTAATTAGTTATTAAACATCAATAGCTAGTCCTAAATATATGCAGGGGCTTAGTTTTATTTTTATCTTACTTTGCATAGGCCTAGTCTTTGTTGCATGTTTTAATACCATTATTATTATTATTATTTGTTGTGACTGGGATTTATTAAAATACTTTTCCATTTTAATTTATTCCCAAAGTTCGAAGTGGAAAAAGTATTAATTAATGAGTGTCTCACTAATATCTTCAGACCCACTCTTCATTTTCCTACTGTACCCAAAAAAATATACTTAAAACTTTTGTATATAGGATCACTTACTTCTCAACTTAATAGAAATATTCTTACTATAACTGAAGCTACATTCCCGCAATGCCAGTTTATTCTTATAAATTTTAACTCCCTCTCAATTTATGGTTTCTTCAGACACAGATTATCTCACCCAATGCTTCTCAGATCCTCATTAATTTATTTATTTGTGTGCTAGCTGTAATGTGGTATATGTTGGCCAAACTGGTCTACAATTGAAAGTAAAGATTGATAAGCATGGAGGAGTTTCCTTTAAAACAGACCACCCTTTTGCTCTCCTGTACACTCTGCCAAAAAAGACTATGGATATACCCACCATTTTTCTTCATTGAATTTATCTGTTCTTCAAGTATAGAGAAATAGGAAGAAAAACAGTGGGTATCTCTATGGTCTCTTATGGCAGAGTGTTCAGGAGAGGAAAGAGAAAGATCAGTTTTGAATCAAATACCTCTATGTTTATCAATCCTCACTTTTAAATGTAGACCAGTTTGTTCTACATATTACAGCTGGCACACTTAAATAAATAAATTAATGTGAATCTGAGAAGTATTGGGATAGATTCCTTGTGTCTGAAGGAAGTGTGAATTGAGGGAGTAATAATTTGTAACATGTGAATATGTAATTCCAATCGAACTAGCAATGTGTACGTATGTAGTTATTTTCAGCAACCTGGTCTCATACAAAAAAATTCACTACTGTAAACGTTTAATTACCAAAAATAAATAAAAAATTGTTAAAATGTACTTAAGCATTTCAAATATCTAGCGCTGTTATAAAATATTGATATATTAATATCAATAATTTTTGTGATGTCATTCTCTGCCAATTTCCCTATAAGGTGTAGGTATGTTTGGTGCTGTTGGCCTAATTATATTATTTGATAACAGGATTTGTTTTAGTACTTTATTTTTAAAATTATTGTATTTGATTCTGTAACCCAATTTTTATTATTTTTCTTCAATATACATTTCCAGTTTATATTATAACTACTAAATACCAGGTGAGAGACTAACCATATATATATATATATATATATATATATATATATATATATATATATATATATATATATATATATATATATATATATATATATATATATATATATATATATATATACCGTATATATATGGTAAATCGATCTGGCACGAACCTCTCTATTTTTCACTATATTGAAAATATGAAGTTAAAATATGTTTAAATGCACTCTACGCTTACTTTTCTTCAATGGAAGAATAATATAAATACATAATAAAAAGAAAACCCCCCCAAAAATTATCAAAACAAAAATACTATTTATCTGCAAAAATCCAATCAACTGGCTTGTAAACTGTCCTATTCTTTTGTTTCAAATAAACTTTTAGCACCTCCATTTTTATATATTTAAAAGAGAAAATGGAATTGAATGACGAACTAAAGTAAAAGAGATAATAGAATTAAACCATGAATTAAATTATATATATATATATATATATATATATATATATATATATATATATATATATATATATATATATATATATATATATATATATATATATATATATATATATATATATATTGGAACCGACGGGCCCCGGCCCGGCCAACCCCGGCCATTTTTACTGACCCCGGCCCCGGCTAAAAATCAGGGAAAACCGGGGTTGCCGGCCGGGGTTAAAATGGCAAATTATACAAAAAAAAAAATTTCTTTTTTTTATTTTCAGCCGATTCTGCTGAAACTTTCAGTGTATATAGATTTTTTACCGGTAAGAAAAGTCCCTTTCTAGCGTTTTTCCGAGTCTATTACGGTTAAAAAAAAAATTTTTTTTTGTGGAAATTTTACCCTTTTTCAATAGAATGGTGGTGCCAAACCACTTTTTATAATGAGCTGAAAGTTGGACTATTTATTTAAAATTATATGGGCTACAAAAGCCTCTAATAGACTTTTGTTTCCAGAGTTATAGAAAAAATGTTATAAGCCAAAAACTGACCAACTATAGAAAAAAAAATTTTTTTGAACTAAAAAAATCCACCTTTTCAGACAAAATCTTTTTTAAAAAAATACAACTATAACATTTCCTATTTTTGGTGTGTATAGAGGAGGGGTGGGGCTACAAATTCCTCTATGTACTTTATTCGATGAGATTCGTTGGTTTTGAGATATAGCCTTCAAAAAGGTCCATTTTTGGCCAAATTTCAAAAATTCCCAAAGTTTGAGGGGCTATATCTCGCTTCAAACAAAGGGCATTTAAAAATGCACTAAAAAAAATTGTTGCCCTGTTCCTCTTCTAAACAATATTCACAAATAAAAAAAAAAATAGTAGGTAGCATTTTTTTTTTTAAATAATTTTTTCCTCCAGAAGGGTACGATTTTTGCAAAAAAAAAATTTCTAGACGTGATATTAAAAATCTATTCCCACCAATGCAAGAAATTGGGGCAAAGGTATTCAGTTAAATTTTCAGCTCATGTGGACCAGTGGTTTGACCCAGTTATTCATTTTTTTCAACTTTGGGTCCAAATAAGTTTCAAACCGTTATAGACTCAAAAAAATGCTCGAAATCAACTCAGAACTTCGTGAAAAAATTCACATACTTTGAAAATTTCAGCTCAATCATTTGCAAAATTAAGAAAATTAAGATTTTTTTTCTTTTCTGTTTCTTTTGACCGCTCCTTTTCTGCTAGTGAATGTTCATCTTTGTGTTTTGATTTTAGATACTCCAAAAAGATTTGGTTGAAATTTTTTTTACTTGTAGCACCCGGAGGTTCTCTTCTAATTTTCTGACTGCAGATGTTACATTTAGCTATTTCGAGCCTATCCTGAAACATTGTAAAGTATTCAAATACTGCAGAAGCTGATCTTTTAGCCATATTGACTGAAAGCATAAACAAAATAATAATTTTTAAATAATGCAGCTAAATGATACGAAGTTTGATACATAGCAATAAAATAACAATGATATGTATAAATTGATAATATGTTAAATAAATTGATAATATGTTTAATAAATTGATATGTTAAATAATATGTTAAATTGATAATTTTATATCTTACATTTTTTCAAACTTTACCTTAGGGTCTTACCTAGGTAAACCTGTTGAATCACTATTATGAATTAGAATAATTTTTTTTTTAATTTTTGTACTTTTTTTAAACTTTAACTATACAAAACTGTAATTTTCTGATTTTTTTTTTAGAGAAAATGCATGTAATCATTAATTTAAGTGAATGTTGGCTATTCTACTCCTTCCTTACAATTAAATAAACCTTATATCTAATTTTCTTAACCTAAAATTTCAGTGCTTTTGACCTCTTTACAAATTTTAGGAAACCCCGGCCATAACCCCGGCCCCGGCCAAATTCCAGCCCCGGTCGGTTCCTATATATATATATATATATATATATATATATATATATATATATATATATATATATATATATATATATATATATATATATATATATATATATATATATATATATATATATATACTTTAGTTCCTTTTAGTAACATTTTCTCTTTTACTTTAGTTCACTGTTTAATTCCATTTTCTCTCTCTTTTTAGAGAGAGAGAGGTATCTTGCCAGATTGAATATAATATCGATGTATAAATGCAAATTTTTAACATTTGTATTATTATTATTAAGCTTTCATTTCATTTATACCTATAATTATTATTATTATCATTATTATTTAGTTTTCAGGCGTACTTAGTTCGACTTATCATAACCTGAATGAACGAAGTTTCCTGTGAGACAGGCCAAACTGACTGATGGAACGTTGCCGTTAGATTACGTCTACTGCCATTTAACACCATATATATATATATATATATAATATATATATATATATATATATATATATATATATATATATATATATATATATATATATATATATAATATGGACTAACCGGGGCTGGAATTTTGCCGGGGCAGGGGTTGCCTAAAATTTGTGAAGAGGTCAAAAGAACTAAAATTTTTGGTTAAAACAATTAGATATAAAGTTAATTGAGGTTTATTTAATTATAAGAAAGGTGTAGAATAGCCAACATTCACTTAAATTAATGATTATATCCATTTTCTCTGGAAAAATGTCAGAAAATTACAGATTTTGTATAATAAGTCCAAAAATTAAAAAAAAAAAAAATTTGATTCATAATAGTGATTCAACAGCTTTACCTATAAGCCCACAAAGTAAAGTTTGAAAAAATGTAAGATATAAAATTATCAATATAATCTATATTTATACATATCATTGTTATATCATTGCTATGCATCAAACTTGAATCAATTAGCTACATTATTTAAAAATTATTATTGTTTTTATACTTTCAAACAATATGGTTAAAATATCAGCTTCAGCAGAGTATGGAAGTACTTTACAATGTTTCAGGATAGGTTCGAAATAGCTAAATGTAACATCTGCAGTCAGAAAATTAGAAGAGGACCTCCGGGTGTTACAAGTAAAAAATTTTCAACCAAATCTTTATGGGGGCATAAAATCAAAACGCAAAAATGAACATTCACTAGCAGAAAAGTAGTAGTCAATAGAAACAGAAAAAAAGAGAAATTTTAAAAAAGCAAGAAGAAATATCTTAATTTTCTTATATTGTTTAAATTTTTTTATTTTTAATTTGACTGATTGAGCTGAAATTTTCTGCCAAAGTTCTGAGTTGATTTTGAGCCTTTTTCTGAGTCTATAACGGTTTGAAAGTTATTTGGACACAAAGTTGAAAAAAATAAATAACAGGGTCAAACCACTGGTCCACATGAGCTGAAAATTAAACTGAATAATCTTAGCCTCAATTTCTTGCATTGGTGAGAGCAGATTTTTGATATCACATCTAGAAAAAAAGATATAAGCACGAAATTTAAAAAAAAAAAAAATCGTACCCTTCCTGAGAAAAAATTAAAAAAAAAACACTCTTTTTTATTTTTTTTTATTTTTAGATATTGTTTAGAGGAGGGACAGGGATGCAATTTTTATTTAGTGCATTAAATGCTTTTTGGTTGAAGCAAGATATAGCCTCTCAAACTTTGGAAATTCTTGAAATTTGGTCAAAAATGGACCTTTTTGGAGGCTATATCTCAAAACCAACGTCTCTCATCGAATAAAGTATAGAGAAGAATTTGTAGCCCCATCCCTCCTCTATGCACCCTACAAAAATAAGGAATGTTATAGTTATAGTTTTGTTTTAAATTTTATTGACTGAAAAGGTGGATTTTTTTCTATAGTTGTTTAGTTTTGGGCTTATAACATTTTTCCTATAACTCTGGGAACAAATGCCTGTTACATGTTTTCATTGCTAATAGAATTATGAATATACATCCAAATTTCAAGTTATTCCGAAAAGTGGTTTGGCCCTGCAATTCATTTGAAAAGGGTCAAATTTCCCATAAAAAAAAAAAACCTTTTAGCAGTTATAGACTCAGAAAAATGCTAGAAATGGACTTTTTTTCACCAGGAAAAAAGCTATATACACTGAAAATTTCAAGAGATTCGGCTGAAAATTAAAAAAAAAATTTGGATTTTCCCCTCAAGTATAATTTGCCATTTTAACCCTGGCAGGCAAACCCCGGTTTTCCCTGATTTTTAGCCAGGGCCCCGGTTGGTTCCTTCTATATATATATATATATATATATATATATATATATATATATATATATATATATATATATATATATATATATATATATATATATATATATATATCTATATATATATATATATATATATATATATATATATATATATATATATATATATATATATATATATATATATATATATATATATATATATATATAATATATATAGCAGTAGGCTTGTATGGCACGGCAATATTCCATCAATCAATTAGGTCTGTATCACACGGCAAACTTCGGTTCTTCAGGTTATGATAAGTCAAACTAAATATGCTAGAAAACTAAATAATAATAATAATAATAATAATAGATATATCAATGTTTTGTAATATCGATAATACTATATATCAAAGGTTGTAGTACATTGCAGAAAAATAAAATTCAATTGGTTTTCCTATTTTTGTACAAATGAAGGCCAGTCAAAGAACTGTTGCTTTGTCATTCCAAGTAAAAAAAATTTTTTTTTTTTTAATGGTTTTTTTTTTATTATATATATATTTATATTATTCTTCGGTTGAAGAAAAGTATGTGTAGAAAACATTTAAACATATTTTGACTTCATATTTTCAATATAGTGAAAAATAGCAAGGTTCGTGCCAGATTGAATTATTACTATATATATATATATATATATATATATATATATATATATATATATATATATATATATATATATATATATATATATATATATATATATATATATATATATATATATATATATATATATATATATATAGTTTAGAAGCGATTCAGACCCGTTATCATTATTTGCCGAAGTTTCTTCTGCATGTATGCAGGCCTATACTATTCAGAGTAAAACTCTACTTAGATCGAACACACCTAATATTAAAAAGCAAAATATAAGTTTATTACTCACAAGATTTTCCAAATCTTGATACGCTAAATTTGCCATGGTATAGAAAAAGGATAAATAAATAAATTAAAAGAATACGGCACAAAAAATTTTTTTAACAAGCACCCTTCACAATACATGCATCCACCATTCGATCACGGTTGACTTCGATTGGAGAATGGGGATGGCGAAAGAGTATCGATAAATATCGATATTAATAGTTTTCAAAAGTATCGGGAAAATATTGATTATATTTTTTCCACAATATATCGATATTAAAAGCCCACGATCGAATCATCGGTATATATATATATATATATATATATATATATATATATATATATATATATATATATATATATATATATATATATATATATATATATAATCATATATATATATATATAATATATATATATATATATATATATATATATATATATATATATATATATATATATATATATATTTAGTCGTATAGTGATAAATTTAAGTAATAATATCGAAGACATTTCGATATTTCAAAAATATCCGTATATCGTTATTTTTTTTATATATCAGCATCCCTAAGTTCGATTTCGCACATAGT
>SEYY01020283.1:0-10000 GCA_009176605.1 Armadillidium nasatum
TGGAGTCTAGGGCTTTTCGTCTCATCAACTTTCCTGCTCTTACTCTCTCCAATCATTTTCTGCTCGTCGAATTGTTGCGTCACTCTCTCAATACTATCACTATTACAACAGACACTGCTCTTCTGAACTCTCTCATCGCATACCTCCTTCATTGAGAAGAGCTCGTGCGACACGCCTTTCTACACAGTCTCATCCTTTCTCTGTTCAACTCTCAGACCCCAGACTTAACCGCTATGCTCAATCTTACGTATACTCTACTGGTAAAGTTTGGAACACACCTTTTTCAGCTTTTCCAACTTCCTTTGACTTGAATACTTTCAAACGCCAGTATTTGGACATGTCGGACTCCATCGACTAAGACTGTTTTTTTCCAACTCCGGTGTAATTTGGTAGGCTTCCAGCCTTTATCCACCAGAGGATATATATATATATATATATATATATATATATATATATATATATATATATATATATATATATATATATATATATATATATATATATATATATATATATATATATATATATATTATACAGTGGCGGCTCGTCTATATGGGGTCCAGGGCTGCAGCCCCTCCAAATTAAAAATACCAGGCGTAGGATGTTGATGAAATATGAAATTTTTGTCAGAGGAAAGTGATTTAAATTCATGTTTTTAACAACTTAATACATAAAAAGTATAAATCAATAAAGGAAATAAGAATTAAATGCATTTTGCAACTGCAAATTTTTGGGTAAGATATTTTTTTTCACACATTGCAATTATAAAAATTATGGACATTACAATGGACACTGCTCTTCTGAACTCTCTCGTCGCATACTTCCTCCACTGAGAAGGGCTCGTGCGACTCGATATTCTACACAGTCTCATCCTTTCTCTGTCCAACTCTCCGACCCAGACTTAACCGCTATGCTCTGTCCTACATGTATTATACTGGTAAAGTCTGGAACACACTCCCTTCTTCTATTTACCCAACTTACTATGACTTACACACTTTCAAACGTCGTGTATCAGGTCACATCGGCCTTTAATTTGACCAGGGTCCCGTCTTTCCCCTTAACCCTGGTGTAATTTTAGTAGGCCTCTGGCCTTTGCCCACCAGAGGTGAAAATTATATAATATATATATATATATATATATATATATATATATATATATATATATATATATATATATATATATATATATATATATATATATATATATATATATATATATATATATATATATATATATATATATATATATATATATATATATATAGTAAAATTCTGCTGACAGCTTGTGGAGTTAAGTAGCAAAAAATGACTTGAGGTTTGTAAAAGTATTAAATGCATATACTTTATTCTTTTATATAAGTGACTGTAATTAAAAACAAACCTTTATATATATATATATATATATATATATATATATATATATATATATATATATATATATATATATATATATATATATATATATATAATATATATATATATAATATATATAATATATATATATATATATATATATATATATATATATATATATATATATATATATATATATATATATATATATATATATATATATATATATATATATATATATATATATATATATATATATATATATATATATATATATATATATATATATATATATATATAATTGTAATAATAATAGTTAGTGACTGTGGTAACTACTTTCATTTTAACTTTTGAGAACCTTGATTATTTCGATCGCGAAATTACCTTCTATAAGATATTAAAGGTAGTAACTCAAATTTCAAATAAATGAGAGAAAAAAAAAAGTATTTTCTTTTTCTATTTCGTTATCACAAACTCTTTCTTTAACTAAGCAAATAATGAATGAAAGTTTCATACAATAAATTGTTTCCCTCAGAACTAAAAGAAAATACAAGGAAAGGTGGGGAGGTGGAAGAATAATTTGTTTACAATTTATTTTTTAAATGAAGCGCAAATAAAAACACATTTTTTATAGTTTAACAAAGTAAGAGTTATTCACCAGTTTCTTTACACAATAAAATTCAAAATTTAAACTGATTTTGGCTTCGATCGAGTAAAAATGAATGATCAAGAATTAATCGAGACCAAAATCAAAAGTAGTCTTTTATTAAAATAATAATAATAATAATAATAATAATAACAATAATAATAATAATAATAATAATAAAAATAATAATAATATATAATAATAATAATAATAATGCACCATATGATGATAAAATTAGATACTGACATGCATGGTGCGAGCAATTTTATGAATGAGAACATTTTCAGATTTTTTTCTTAACATGTAAAATGAGAACTAAATATATTTCTTAAAACTACTAATCTAAGGTGACCATATTTTTCTGACCAAAAATCGGGACGCTTCTGAACACTGTCCTTCCCCACCCCCTACCCCAAATACCTTCTCCTAAGGGTTTTGAGGGATGTATATAGAAGGGTGATTTTTAATATAAAGAAGAAATACGATTGTTGTTTTCAAAAACAAGTCATATGGTTTATTAGTTAAGGACATTCTACAAAAAAAAAAAAAAAAATTGCTATCTGATTTAAACAAAAGTTGGATAAAATACTATTATCCTTCCCGATTTACCCTCTAAAAATATGGGGAAACGGCTTGAAAAATAGGGACGGATGGTCACCTTATACTAATCACACGCATGATAAACTATTATCGATCAATTAAATGAGTAGAATTATCACAATGCATAAAAATTATAAGAAGGGAAATTACTTATATGAAGCAAACAGAAGACTAAAGATTCTTTCTTTTACATTAGCGAGATTAATGAAGTCCAGAAACACTTCCTCCAAATATACAAAAATTTCTTTTCAAAACTTTCATACATCGTAAATGTGGTTTTGAAATTTTAAAAAGAAAAGTTATAAAGTGAAAATAGTAAACTTATTGTAAACCCTAGTGTAGGAGTTTCCATGTTAGTTTTAAGCGTTCAATATCACGAATCTAAAATTCAAGGAGAGAAGTTCTTTCTTGGAAAAAAAAAAAAAAAAAAAAAAAAAAAAAAAAAAAAAAAAAACTCTGGCAAGATCTTTAAAGCTTATTTCACTTTCCTTATTAAAAGAAACCACATAAAAATAATGCACCATATCTAGAAAGTTGCTAAAACAATAACCTAATACTACTGACTTCCCTTCTGTTGACGTATTCTTTCTCAGTGCAATTGTCTTGGTTTTAAAAATTTTCAATGCTATTTCAACTTTTAACATAATTTAATACCATTTTAAAAGTCAAGTTCAGACAAGTCAATGAAAAAATTAAAATCCCAAATCCATCATCTAAAAAGGTGACAACCAATACAAACAAACAAGCTGGGAATTGCTCGCAAGTCTTAACATTTTATTATAATAAAAATAAAAATAAAATTTTAGCTCTTTTTCAGTCATCTACGTTTATGCCAATTCTTGGAAGAGAATATCATATGTCAAAACAAAAAACATTCGACAAGTTGAAAGCCTTATATATCATTTTCCTTAATCATCGCAGTCAGAGGTTTTAAAAGCTCAATTATTTACCAAGTGCCCTAAATCAAACTACTGATACCACTTTGTATCACAAACTAAATCAATATATTATGAGTGACCACAAATATCAAATAATTCTTACAACTGCTCTTTTATTCTTTCCACATTGTCAAGTTTCTATAATACAATTTCCTTCATTTACCCAAAAATTTATAATCCTTGATACTTCTACTATTATCATTTATACCAAAGAATACTGCCCCAAATAACCACCCACTGCCATTTTATAATTTTAATATTATTTCGAAACTTTTTTT
Organism: Armadillidium nasatum; assembly: GCA_009176605.1. Classification (NCBI taxonomy): domain Eukaryota; kingdom Metazoa; phylum Arthropoda; class Malacostraca; order Isopoda; family Armadillidiidae; genus Armadillidium; species Armadillidium nasatum. The sequence goes on from SEYY01020283.1 coordinate 3,816, forward strand.
TCTGTTCTTTTTCCAAACAATGAGGAACATCTGATTTCTTGATGATTTTATCTTTTCCTAAGTCACTCTTCATCCAACTTGTGAGGTCAAGTTCAATCTCCTCTCTCATTTTATTTAATTAAATCACTTCCTTTGTCCTTTTCACTTACACTTTTAACATTTTCTTTATAAGACCTTAGTTTAAGTAACTCTTCTTTGTCTCCTACTCAAAATTTTTCATTCAACCTTGTACATTTCTGTCTCAAACATGTTTTTAAACCAACCTTTCTTAATACTTTCTGATAGTATAATTATTTCAATAGCTCTCTTCATCGACAATTATTACGGTACTACAGAACAATAGAAATAATAAGAAAGGAAAATGAGTGTATTGTTGTTGATGATGATGATGATTATATTATTATTTTTATTGAAATATTAGATAAATTACCCTCACTGATAAGACAAGGGTGAGGAAACATGATTGAAAAATTAATACAAACGAGAAATGAGATTATATCTCCCATCCCATATCATAAAGCAAAAGGTCAAGGGTTAATCAAGACACCATAATCGTTAGCAACTCATTTTTAGTTAAACGTAGCTTTTGTAAGTAATGATGATGATTAATATGATAATGGAGATGATGACGATGATAAAATAATAATAATAATAATAATAATTAATAAAATGTTAAATATCACAAGAAATAGCAATCATGTTAATTCATAAGATAATCCCTAAATGTATCCAACATCTTCATTATGTAATCAAGAAATAGAAAAAAAAAGAATTCTTATTTTGCACAAGTTAAAGGTGTGCTAATAAGGTGCGAAATAATAATATATATATATATATATATATATATATATATATATATATATATATATATATATATATATATATATATATATATATATATATATATATATATATATATATATATATATATATATATATATATATATATAAGAATTCTGAATAAATTTGAGAAAGGAACAAAAAATAGATTTTATTCTAAACCTAACATCTTTCTTCTGTATATATAAAAAAAGCATAAAAGTAGCGAATGAGTGACGTCACAAAAGAAAGGAAACCCTTCTTCTTCTTCTATTATTATAATTATTATTATTATTAATAATAATAATAATAATAATAATAATAATAATAATAATAATATATAAGGTAATCAATGTTCACAGAATCGACATAATCAATGTTTAAATATTTGTTAAAATGTCAAATTGGATTGAACTTTGTTTTCACAACAAATTTTCTTTTCCACATCAAAATTTCAAACATTAAAATACAACTGAAAAAAATATTTAGCAATAAATTAAAATTAATTTAAATCTTTCATATATAATAAAGATTCTTAACCTACTAACACAATATAATAATAATAATAATAATAATAATAATAATAATAATAAAGTGTTTATAAGAATAAATGAAAGGGAAAACTATCTACCTCGTAAATAAAATTGCTGAATATGCGAAAATCTGATTAACGAGAATATTAGCAATCAAAACCTATATGTAATAAATATGGCTTAATTAAAAAGAGAATAAATATTATAAAACAAAAAACAATAGTAATTTTATCAGATCTACTGAGAATCGTTATATATATATATATATATATATATATATATATATATATATATATATATATATATATATATATATATATATATATATATATATATATATATATATATATATATATATATATAAACAAAAAACAAATAGAGTATTTATTAAGTAGATTGAACGTTTTCGTTTATGTAGAGCGAATAATAGTATTAAAAAAATATAAAAAAGTATTGAGGTGGTATTTTAAAATGTACTAATAAATGTTGTATCTAAAATTCCCATAAATGGGTTCAGTCTGACCATGGCATGATGCATACTGACTGAAAATCTTAAGCCTCCCAAAAATCACGGACATGATTCCAAGCAATAAATTTTTTTGCTAGAAATTGATTACAGATTACAAAATTAATCCAATAAATTATTAAACACAAGATATAGAAGCTGAACTCAACTTCTAGTGATGGTTATATTTAGCAAAATTCTTTACTTAACATTATGTTTTTCATATTATAATTTAAATAATCAACAACCACTAAACAATAAATAAATTTGTGAAGTTAATTTTATACATTTTTTTCTTCACCTTGATGGGTAATTCTATATAATGACTGAAGTCTCTAAAATGCTCTGTTCAGATTTTTATTTAACAAAACTTTAACTCAAATTGAGTGAGTCATTAGGTTTCTATCGGATCTTATGAATTTCATTTACATGGACTTTAATTTCTGCCATAAATGACTTTACAAAGACAAAGTAAAACTGCTATGCAGGATAAGAGAAATCTTAATACATCCACATATATAGAACCACCCACCCCACTAACAGAATTATGAAGCTAGGCTTCTTTTAAGATTATTCAAGGCTGGAAACTTGAAATAAATATTTTAACTTAAAAAGGTTAGTGTCAGCACATAAAAAACAGGTAAAATATATATATCACAGAATCTGATCAGGACAGGCTATTGTTTTATGTGCAATTCACTAACCAATTCAAGTATATATATATATATATATATATATATATATATATATATATATATATATATATATATATATATATATATATATATATATATATATATATATATATATATATATATATATATATATATATTTGTGATGTACCATGTCAGAGGCAGTCCAAATCAAAGAACGTTCTTGCAAATCCCATAGCAGTAAAAAATGATGAAATAGTCTCAAATACTTTTAAATATAAAAAAATTGTAAAAAATAATAATAATTTCTTATTAGGAAATGTTAATTTGCCTAAGAAGTGTAGCCAATGTATCATCATCCAAGTGGCAAAACTTTTTTTATTATGGAATAATTATAATCATTAAGCCTGTACTCTATCAAAGTATTTAAAATTAGCTTTAATTCTTAATCCTTTTTCTTCTTAAATTGAGTGAGCATAAAAATAAATATCAGCATGAGCTAATACTTAACGCATATGTCTGAAATGAGAACAAAAGAGAGCTTAAAGTTGAAAGAGATTATAGTAAGTAGGGAATATTAAAAGACGGATGTGAACTCCATGAAGAGATGACTGAAAAGGAATAGATACCACAAAGAACAAGCCTGAAATTGCCAATCTCCCCGCAAAATACTTTAAGTGAAGATGTTGCATCCCTTATGTTGCGAGGCGGTCGTATAGTATGTGTCAAAAATGTTGTCATCACACTCGATTACCTTCTATTGTAGTACCTATAAAAAGATTTAAAAAAAAAACAAAAAAACAAAAAAAAACGGACAGTCGAGGAATATGGTATATACAGAACTGATTATAAGTCCTTTTACTTTGGACTCTACCTATCCAAAAGATGGGTGGACTTCGAGCTCTTTCCCTCGCCCCGGAAGTGAGAACCGTAACTCAAACAAGAGCAACGGAGATCTTCTTACAGTTCAATAACTTTGAAGGATAAAATCTTGCAACCTAAACAGATTTCCGAGTTTCCTTGAATGCACCCTTGCAACCATTATAATATAAAGTTTCCAAGTCAATTTTTGATTTATATATTTTATGGGTGAGACTGGAAAACCGTCGAAAGACACGAGAGAATTTGAAGATGCTTTTGAGAGGGGAAATTATGGAAGTTGTTTAATAAGTTAAAACCGAGATTAGCAGGAATAGGATCGAAAAACTAACGCCCTCAGGTAACTTTAAATGAAACAGAGTAGAAGATTTGAAAGATGTAGAGAATGATGTGTAGTGTTGTTGATTTAGGAAGGCGTACACTAATAAAGGTTACTGAGAAGATAGATAAATAAATAGGAAAAAGGTGGTATATAAGAAATAAAGAAGTTGTTAAATAGACAAGAAACGAAATAAAAATATTTGAAAGGAAAAGATGAATAAGCAAAGTAGTAGTAGAAACTAAAAGGAAAGGGAACTTAGAGAACAGTGACGCATGGAATAGGTCAATGTCAAGTTCTATCAACTTCACAGACGTCAGTATCTACCAGAACGTTCTTAATCTCAAGATGTGGGATTTAAAAGAGAATGAGGAGCAAAAGAATTGGATTGTTAGAACCTGACAGGATGGTCACGTCAAATTTTATATATTATATATATATATATATATATATATATATATATATATATATATATATATATATATATATATATATATATATATATATATATATATATATATATATATATATATATTTATATTATTATAATTTAAAGAACACTAGTCCTCTCGTGTTCTAATTATATATCAAATTTAATTTTTAAACCACTAAATTAAAAGAGTAAAAAGTAAAACACTAAAACGAGATAACAAAGATTAAAAAAGAGCATAACAAAGATAAAGATTAAAAAGAAAAACGGTCTGACGTTTCGGAACTAAACCTATCGTTCCCTCATCGGAGACACAAATAAGAAGAAACAGGAGAATGGAGACTTTTTAACACGTAGGAAGTACGATAAATTCTGGTTTTCAAAATTTAATAAAAACAAACTAACTGGGGGTGGCTGGCGTACGAAGATATTTTTTTTGAAAATGGATTTTAAAAAATTTCCAACTACGTTATCAATTTCAAAGAAACCTGTAGAAATATTAAAATTTTTAGTATATTTTATAAAGAAAGACTCCACAAGTCTATTGAGGTTTTTTGAATTGGAAGAAAAAATAAATTTAGTATTATTCCAATTTATTGCATGTTGTTGAGTGATATGAAGAAATATTGCATTACTATGATTATACCTCCTGATGTCAGCCTTATGTTGTTCAATGCGTGTGTTGAGAGTTTTTATGGTTTCTCCGTAGTAGGCCCCTTGATAAGTGTCGCAGGGAACTTTGTAAACCCCCCCTGATTTTTCTATATGAGAGGTGGAATTCGAAATTAAGGAACAGGCTAACTTGTCGGGAAAGGTAAAAACAATATGAATATTATATAAAGATTTCAAGGAAAACCGCAAAGAAGCAATGGATTCTGCATAAGGTAATATAAGTTTATTAGAAAGTTGGGAGCGAGGTTCTGGATTATTGTTATTATAAAAATGGGATAAAGCCTTATGGTGCTGCTTAGAGATGAAATGATGCGTATATCCCAGGGAGAGAAACTGGTGAAATATAAAAGTGATTTCTTCATCCATAAAAACGGGATCTGTAAATCTTAGAGCCCGGAAAAAAGTATTGAAAATGATGTTTTGTTTTATATAATTGGGATGATCGGAAAAAGAGTGCAGGAGTTGATTGCAAGAAGTGGGCTTTCTATAGATTTTGAAGGAAAGATTGGTATCATTTTGACATATAAGGAGGTCCAAGAACGGGATGTTGTTATTATTTTGAGTCTCATAGGTGAATTTGATAGAATCGACTAAGCTATTCATTTGCATTAGAAATTGTTGCACGGGAAAATTATTTGGAATTATGGCTAAAATGTCATCAACATAACGAAACCAACAGTGGATATTGTTATATAGAGGGAGTGTGGTTATAAGTCTTGTTTCATAAAATTCCATATATAAATTTGCAACTATTGGGCTGAGGCTGTTTCCCATGCCTGTACCGAAAATTTGTCTATAATATTTATTATTAAAGGTGAAAACGTTTTGCCTCATACAAATCTCGATTAATTTAATGAAATTGGGAAGTGGGATGGGGAGTTCAGTATTGAGTAATTTTTGAGTAAGAAAATCCAAAAGTTGGGGAATAGGGACATTAGTGAATAGGCTTGTCACGTCAAAACTAATAAGGGAGTGGTCATGAGGAATTCTATTGCCAATTTTTTCTTTAAAATGTAGGGTGTTTTTTATGTGGGAAGAGGAGATGGTACCCAGCAACGGAGAAAGCGATTTGGTGAGCCATTTGTTAAGTTTAGAAAAATTATCGTTACTACAAGCTATGATGGGACGAAGAGGGACACCATTTTTGTGGAGTTTAGGAATGCCATAGAAATACGGGAGTGTTGGATTATGGACGGTGAGTTGTTTATAAATCTGCAGGGGGAGAAGATTTTTTACGTGGTTTTTAAAAATGTAAGTTTGGGAGTTTAAAGGATTACCATTTAATTTTTCATATGTGGCGACATCATTAAGCATAAGTTCGGCTTTGTGTATATAATCTCGGTAATTTAAAATTACAACACCAACACCCTTATCA
>SEYY01020283.1:15000-70000 GCA_009176605.1 Armadillidium nasatum
CTAAGATGTGGCCATCACCCAAACCTCCAACACTACAAATACAAATTTCAAATAAACCAAACCACCTATCCCCGTCTGCGCTAGGTGCTGGACAGCACCGGAGACTGTCTCTCATTTCCTATTAACCTGTCATTCAACTCAACATCTCTGAGTAGCCTGGAATATCTCAGCTCTAAAAGACCTATGAAGGAGGCAGCCCGTGGTTGTCTGGCTTTCTGAGCGAAGTGTGGTCTCTTCTATAGAGGCGGTAGTAGAATATATATATATATATATATATATATATATATATATATATATATATATATATATATATATATATATATATATATATATATATATATATATATATATATATATATATATATATATATATATATATATATATATATAATGAAGGGCTCGATAAAAAAAAATAACAATGACCCCCCAAAAAAAAACATAAAGGTATTTTTGAAATAAGTAATGGTCGTTACCCTTTCTAATGTTGTTTGCGTAACTGCGTAATCTTCAATCTGCAATTCTTCTCTATTTTTTTCCAAAATACCGAAAACTTTCGACCACGAAGCAGCTTCAACAGGAACAAAATACTCTAATCTTCCCCTCTGCATTTCGCGTAAAAAGCTCTCTACAAATTTTATATATATATATATATATATATATATATATATATATATATATATATATATATATATATATATATATATATATATATATATATATATATATATATATATATATATATATATATATATATATATATATATATATATAAATCAAGTTTTTTTAAAACTATTCCCATTAAAAGACTAAAAAGAAAAAAGATTAAAATAAATAAAGTAAGAAATTAAAAAGAATGTAAGAAAGAATATTAAAAGTGAACTTCCTTTTCCTAACCTTTCATGGTTCTTTGTCAAAGCAAAAATTAAGAAAAAAAGACGAGATATGCTACCGAAAAATAAAAATTTATGTAGGGACCCGCCGGGGCCGGGGATGACTAAAATTTGTAAAGAGGTCAAAAGCATTGAAATTTTAGGTTAAGAAAATTTAATTCACGTTTATTTAATTATAAGGAAGGAGTAGAATAGCCAACATTCACTTAAATTAATGATTATAAGCATTTTCTCAGAAAAAACTTCAGAAAATTACAGATTTTGCATAATAAAAGTTTTAAAAAAGTACAAGAATTTTTAATTTTTTTTCTGATTCACAATAGGGAAGATCCTAAGGTAAAGTTTGAAAAAATGTAAGATATAAAAATATCAATATAACATATCATTGTTATTTTATTGCTATGTATCAAACTTGTATCATTTAGTACATTATTTCATAATTATTATTTTGTTTATAATTTCAGTCAATACGGCTAAAAGATCAGTTTCAGCAATATGAGAGTACTTTACAATGTTTCAGGCTAGGCTCGAAATACCTAAATGTAACATCTGCAGTCAGGAAATTAAAAGAGGATCTCCGTGTGCCCCAAGTAAAAAATATTCAACCAAATCTTTACGGGAGCATCTAGAATCAAAACACAAAGATGATCATTCATTAGCAGAAAAGGAGCGGTCAAAAGAAACAGAAAAGAAAAAGAAAATATTCAAAAAACAAGAAAAAACTTTCAATTTTCTTATATTTTGTTTGAAATTTTTTTTTATTATTTGACCGATTGAGCTTAAATTTTCAGGGTATATGCATTTTTTCCCGAAGTTCTAAGTTGATTTCGAGCCTTTTTCTGAGTCTATAACGATTTGAAAATTATTTGGACTCAAAGATGAAGAAAAATGAATAGTGGGGTCAAACCACTGGTCTACAAGAGCTGAAAATTTAACTGAATAATCTTAAGACCCAATTTCTTGCATTACTGGGAACCGATTTTTGATATCACGTACAGGAAAAAAAGTTATAAGCACTTGAATTTTTTCTTGAAAAAATTTTTTTTGCAAAATTCGTACCCTTCCGGAGATAAAAATTATTTTTAAAAAAACGCCATCTACTAATTTTTTTATTTTTGGATATTGCTTAAAGGAGGGACAGGGCTACAACTTATATTTAGTGCTTTATTAAATGATATTTGTTTGAAGCGAGATATAGGCTCTCAAACTTTGGGAATTTTTAAAATTTGATCAAAAATGGACCTTTTTTTGAGAGGCTATATCTCGAAACCAACGAATCGCATCGAATAAAGTATAGAGAGGAATTTGTAGCCCCATCCCTCTTATATACATTAGCCAAAAATAAAAAAAAAATGTTATATTATATTATAGTTTTTTTTTTAATTTTGTTCGAAAAGGTGGAATTTTTTTTTTTTTTTTTTTTTTTATATAAAAAAAATTTGTTTTTCGATAGTTGGTCAGATTTTTGGGCTTATAACATTTTTCCTATACTCAGGGAACAAAAGTCTGTTAGAAGCTTTTGTAGCCCATATAATTCTAAATATATCGTCTAAATTTCAGGTCATTCCAAAAAATGGCTTCGCTCCACCATTCATTTGAAAAAGGGTTAAATTTTCAAAAAAACTTTTTAACCCTTATAGACTCAGAAAAACGCTTGAAATGGACTTTTTTCACAGGGAAAAAATGCTATATACACTGAAAATTTCAGGAGAATCGGCTGAAAATTAAAAAAAAAATTTGAAATTGGACAGCATAATTTACCATTTTAACCCCGACAGGCAAACCCTGGTTTTCCCTGATTTTTAGCCGGGGCAGGGGTGGCCGGGGTTTGCCGGGACTGGGGCCCCGGTCGGTTTATAAATGTATGTACAATAGGCATAAATAGAAAATACGAACAAAAATAAAAACGACCAGAAATTAAGGTATGCTGCCAGGCGCACAGTAATGCTTTTTAAGGTACACTTAAAAAATTTCTCTGTGACATATATATATATATATATATATATATATATATATATATATATATATATATATATATATATATATATATATATATATATATATATATATATATATATATATATATATATATATATATATATATATATATATATATAAGGGATGGAGTGAAGTATCGGTATCGGTTTTTTCGGGTATTGCTTATCGGTAACGGATAAAAATGACCGACACCGATACTAGATTTTTTAAAGTAACTTAATCCCGTTGGCTTACATTTTTTTTTTTTAATATTCAATTTCTTTGACTATAGAGTTTCGAATACTACGAAAGTTTTTCTTGATTTTCCAAATTTTCAATTACTTAATCACTTACTAATTAACCGTTAATTACATTTTTTGACTTACAGTCTATATCACTGGAACTACAGATTTAATTTGGGTCAAATTAGGACAGTTACACTTTGTATTAAATGTATTAAATAATTGTTCATTTATTTAATTACTTAATTAAATTATGTAATTTTATTAATATTACATAATATTTTGCCAAGTCGCTTCGCGATAATTTTGTTTCCAGGATATTGATATGTTGCTTTCCACTAAAAGTGATTTTTTGAAATGCACAAAACTGCTTTTCCATTTATTTTCACACCATTTGGTTTGCTTTCTTAAATAGTTTATTTTTATTTTAATCCCTAATCTAATTCATTAGTAACATATTAAGATATAATATATATATATATATATATATATATATATATATATATATATATATATATATATATATATATATATATATATATATATATATATATATATATATATATTGTGGTGTTCCTCAGGGTTTTGTTCTATCTCCTACTTTACTCTTACTTTTCATCAATGATCTCCTCACTGTACTTTTAACTCTGGTTCATTCTTATGCCGACAATTCAACTCTCCATTCTTCTACGCATTTCAAATCCGCTCCCTCTTTTGCTTCTAGAGTCGATTCTCGTGTTCAACTTTCCGATTGTAATCTTGCAGATATGGATGGGATTTCTCTGGTGGGGTCACAGCAACCTTGTGAAATTCAATTCTTTGAAAACTCAACTTCACATCTCTCTTTCAAAAACACCTCCCAACTTTCCTATCTCTTTCTATCTACTATCTCCTTTCCCGCCTCACTTGTCAACAACTTAAATATTCTTGGTCTGAACATGAACAATAAATTATCTTGGAAACATCATATCACAAATGTTGCTAAGGTGGCCTCTAAAGAAGCTGGGAGTTCTGCTCAAATTGTGGGAACTTTTTTTCTTCTAAACTGTTACTCCAATTATATAAGGGTCTAATCTGTCCTTGCATGGAGTAAAGTTCTTACATTTGGGGTGTTTCCAGTTCCACTCTTCTTTTGGATAAGGTTGAGTCTAAGGCTAAAAGACTAATAAACTTTCTCCTACTTTCAAACTCCATTGACCTTCTTTCTCTGCGAGGTGACGTTGGCGCACTCTCTCTCTTTTCTATTGGTACTACAACAGAGGAGGAAAGAGTTTAACACTATAAGGAGAATGATAAGAAGTTAAGAAAAGATCAAGTATATTGAATTCATCACCAAGACGGTCAGAGATACGGGTAGGTAGTTGTACCAACTGATCAAGGTTGTTCTGGATAGTAAAGTCAAAGGCGAGTTCACCGGCTGGATCATGAGAACAAGATCAAAGCCATTGGCGGTGGTGAACATTGAAATCACCTAAAATGATGATTTCAGAGAAAGGAGAAGAAGAAGAAGAAAGAATGTGCTCTATTTTGGAATTTAAATAGTCGAAGAATTTTTTATAGTCAGTAGAAATAAACAGAACAATTAAATATAGTAGTAGAATTGAAAGAGAGCTTAAGCCATAAAGTAGAGAATTCAGTAGACTCCATATTAGATACATGAAAGCAAATAACATCGTTGTGAACATATGCGCAACGTCCGCCTTTGGCTGAAAATTGAGGATAGAGACAGTAGGGGGTAACAAAATATGGTTTGCTGTCAGCACACTCAAACCTGAGTTTCGGTTAAGAAAATGAGATGAGGTTTATGTGTTTAGAAAGATGGTGCTCGACAAAGGGGGAATTAGAAAAAAGATCGCGAATGTTACCGAAATTAATAAAAAAAGAACACCGTGCACCGGGGCAAGACAAACGCGGGATCATGGCGGCACCATCCCCATCATCGGAGGCCGCTAACTCCCAAGTGATGAAGGGGTGAGGAGTGGATGACAGACATTCTTTGGATGCCGCCCCTCGAAGCATCTCCGAGGCTGCTTTGAGTTTCGTCATTTTTTGTTTATTTGTTTTATAAAGGTAATGTTAGAGTAAGCGCTTGTAAATTTGTGGGAACATGTGAAGAAATGGGGTGGAGAGGTAGTGGGAGCATAGACACTCCAATATGAGGCGAGGATACACTAGAGACCCTCTGAGAAGGTGAAACGCGAAAAGTAACGAACCAAAGGGCAACAGGAGTGAAAGGGAATAGGCTAGCTCATCCTGTCACTTCCCGGGTTATGCCCAATGGGGGTACTTGTTTCTCTTTGGTCGGCCCTACCTTCTCCCCCTACACACACACACACACATATATATATATATATATATATTATATATATATATATATATATATATATATATATATATATATATATATATATATATATATATATATATATATATATATATATATATATATATATATATAATATATATATATATATATATATAATATTATATTACGTTTCAAAAAATTACGTAATATTAATAAAAAATTACATAATTTAATTAATTAATTAAGTTAATTAAATAAATAAACAATTAAGAATAACAAGTTGATCTATGCTATACAAAGAGTTAACTGTCCTAATTTGACCAAAATCGGATCTATAGTTACAGAGATATAGAATATAAGCCTAAAAATGCAAATAACGGTTAATTAATAATTAATTAATTAATTGAAAATTTGGAAAATCAAGAAAAACAATTATTCGTGGTATTCGAAACTCAACAGTCAAAAAAACTAAACATTCAAAAAAATGTAAGGCAAGGGATTATGTTACTTAAAAATTTTTTTTGTATCGGTATCGGTAATTTTTTGCCAATACCGATACCGATACTTCACTCCATCCCTAATATATATATATATATATATATATATATATATATATATATATATATATATATATATATATATATATATATATATATATATATATATATTAAAAAGTTCTGAATTGGCATCGGTATCGGTCAAATTGAAAGTCTTGGTATCGGTAAAATTTTGGGATCACTCCATCCCTAATATATATATATATATATATATATATATATATATATATATATATATATATATATATATATATATATATATATATATATATATATATATATATATATATATATATATATATATATATATATATATATATATATATATATATATATATATATATATATCTACTGGGCAGAGGGTATTCTGAAATAGGGAGCCCCTTGCTGCTACTAATTTCTCAACTATCTTCAGCTTTAATACTTTCAAAAGTCGTGAATCGGGACATATTGTTCTCAAGCTCTGGGCTTGAATTACCTTTCCCTTTTCTGTATATCTACCAAAGGTCTCAAGGAAATAATTTCTGACTCATCTCAGTTTTTCGTCACAAAGGCATTCACACACTCACACAAAAAAAAAGGTCTTAAAAGAATGCATATATAAATTTGAATGAAGTACATAATTAATGAGATACTAAAAATATTTTGATAACACTAATTTTTGTCCCAGCTAGTTTCAGAGGGTGTAAATAGCTACAAAACATTAATTTATAAGCTAAGGCCTCTCAGTAATAGAAGTTTTCATTTCATTATCTTGGACCTGGTCAATGTTAAAAAATACCTATGGCATCTGAGGAGAAACATTGATAAAGTTGGTAAATTGTCATTTTTAAAAAATTTCTCAACTGTTTACAGTACACAACAACTGATTTAAAGAAAAGGAAATCTGAGAGACGGCCACCGGGAGAAAGATGACATTTACACAATATAGGAACTAATTTTTATTAGTCCTTTCTCTTCTAAAATTGATCATTTATTAATTTTACTGATGAAAAGGCTTAAGCATCATATCCTAAAGCAAAAGAGCAAAACGTTCTAAGGTATAATAGGACTGAGAACAGAAAAAAAGAAAGTAATGAAGTTTTAATCAAGTAATTAACAACAGACTCAAAGTATCAAAATGTTAATATTATACATTTTATTTTATTCTCAGATATTTAGTTGTTATTAACATATTAAAATACCTTTAAAAGTAGAGAGGATAAACTGATGAGCACGATCCATTTCATGTGGAACTTGGCTAAAATTTTCATCTTCGATATCTTCAGTATCAGAAAGGGAAATTCTAAGAATATAAAAATTAATTTAACCACAATTTAAAAGGAATCCCATTTTTCAAACCCAATACTTTAAACACAAACCTTAGGACAATAGAATAACCCTCAGAAAATTTACTTTTCAAATGCTGAGGAGAACCAAGGCAACGAAATGTTCCATTGGTCATTATGGCTATTCGAGTACAGAGAGCTTCGCATTCCTCCATGCTATAAAAAAAAGAATCAAGGTAAGCAAATATGAAAATGAATAAAATTATATTGATGACTTACTGCAATGACATTATTACACCATAAAAAAATTAACTTACTGAAAATGCTACTCTCAACATTTTCATTATACCATAAAAAATTTCTTCTACATCATTACATAATTAAAACTAACTTAATTAATAATGGAAGTTAAAATACTGATATGAATATAGCTAAATTAAAGAAAACTAAATATTCCTGGAAAAATAAAAGCAATTTATAAAATTAAAAACAAAATCGAAATGTGAACTACCTATGAGAAGTGAGAATAATACACCTCCCAGTGTCCCTAACAGAATTAAGGGCATCCCATAAGTGTCTTCTCGCGACGGGGTCCATTCCTGATGTAGGTTCATCTAAAAGCACCAATGGAGGATCTCCAATTAAAGCAATACCAGTGCTGATCTTTCGTTTATTTCCACCACTAATAATAATAATAATAATAATAATAATAATAATAATAATAATAATAATAATAATAAATTAAATTAAGAACAATTTTTACGCACTCCTATTATCATTAAAAAAGAATTTTTTTTTTTTTTTTGAATTGAAATAGACCTCTGGGATGAGATGATGGTTACGTCTTATTTGGCCATATAACTTCAGATGTAAATACAAGATAAACAATAAATTTTTATATATTTCTAAACTGAACAACTTCATTGAATATATATATATATATATATATATATATATATATATATATATATATATATATATATATATATATATATATATATATATATATATATATATATATATATATATATATATATATATATATATATAATAAGTAAGTATATATATATAATTTATGGTATAATATTTAAACTTTATATATCGCAAAAATTTTTGTTGGATAAAGCGGTATCGCATATATCGGCAATATTTAACTTATTATCTGGTAATTTTAGGTATCGGTATCGGTAATAAAAAAAAAAAAAAAAAAAAATTATATAAAAATATATATAATATATATAATATATATATATATATATATATATATATATATATATATATATATATATATATATATATATAATATATATATATATATATATATATATATATATATATATATATATATATATATATATATATATATATATATATATATATATATATATATATATATATATATATATATATATATATATATATATATATATATATAATATATATGAGTGGGTGTGCAAGTTTTAAACTTTAGAGCGCAAGTTGAAAAAACTTGGTGCGCAAGCGAAAAAGCGCAACTTATTTCAAAATTGTTGGAGCGCACGTGCAAGAGCACAAAAAAAAATTAATTTCATTTTAGTAAATTATTAAAATTATATATAATATATATATATATATATATATATATATATATATATATATATATATATATATATATATATATATATATATATATATATATATATATATATATATATATATATATATATATATATATATATAGGGTAGCGGAGGTAAATGAAGACCACTTGCGCTTTAAATTTAAATAACTTTACTCCAAATTTTTATATATAAAAACATTAATTGAACACACTAATAGCAATAGGAAGGTAGCCATATTGAGAATTATTACCATACTATTTAAAATCTATATACCCTTAGCAAGTTAAAGAGTACTAAATCTGTCATTGTACTTCAAAAAGGAAGGAGATAGTTGCTTGAAACATCTTGTATGATGCAAAGCTGGACCATTTAGTACCTCTCCTACCCTGTATTCCACTAGCCTCTAAACTAAGTGACCATCCGTCCCGAATTTTTCGGGACAGTTCCGATTTTTTAAGCCGTGTCTCGAATTTTTTAGAGTAATTCGGGACGGACGGACATTTGTTCCGATTTTTAGATTTGGCAAAAATTATTTATTCAGCCAACCAGAGGGAGCGGGGCGTGGGAAAAGGCAAAAATGTATTTTTTTTTTTTTTTTTTTTTTGTAGAATGTACTTAACTAATAAACCATATGACTTGGTTTTGAAAACAACATTCGTATTTCTTCTTTATATTAAAAATCACTCACCTTTATAAATCCCTTTAATGACTTTACTTGATTTTTTTCAATTTCCCTTTGCTAATTTATATTAAGAAAAGTGGACACTAAACCATGTTCAAGTGTTAAGAGAAATGTTTTATACTTTTATTTTCTAAGTCTTTTATATCAGTTGATGGCGCTATTTTTTAATATTGGTTAAAACTTTTAAACACAATTAGTATCTTGTGCTTATTATTTATTTATTATTTAATTATATATGCTTACACTTTATTTGGGTTCCCATGAATTTTTATAACATTTTCCAGTTTTTTTTTTTAGTTTATTTTGAAACTAGAGTCGAGATGATGAAGAATTATCATACAAGATTTATTTTCCAATCAAGTACCCGGGTACAATTACTATTAAAAAAAGATGTACTTTAAAACTAAGAGTTCAGAGTGCGGTATTAAAAGGTAATGAATAAGTATTGCTTTTTTTCGATTGATAATATTTAGATTTGTTAAATCGTATTTGATTAAGTATTTTTTGTAAATAAGAGAATTTATGAAACTATCGTTTACTTGTAAATTTGTTTACATTGTTATCTTCTTAAGAAACAGCAGCTAGACAATATTGGTTGATTTTTATTTTTTTGAAACAATCAATGAAAGTAATTCAATGTGCGAACTTTTTAATTTAACTGTGAGTGTTACCTGTACTTTCCAACTTGTTTATCGAGATGCGTCGTAACGAGGAGTTGGTCAGCGATGGTTTTAATGCTTTCGTCAATCCTTGACTCTGGAACGCCACGAAGACGAGCAAACATTCGCAGTGTTTCACGTCCCGTCATCTGATCGAGTAAAGCGTCAAACTGAGGGCAATAACCCACTTCTTGCTGAACCTAAAATAAAGATTTTCTCAACCACTAAAAGTGTTTTATATATATATATATATATATATATATATATATATATATATATATATATATATATATATATATATATATATATATATATATATATATATATATATATATATATATATATATATATATATAATATTTGTCATCACATAGTGGGTATTTTTTTTGAATATGAGTATAAGTCATGACGATGATTATAAACTAGTTACATTAATGATTAAAAACTGTTCAAAGTCAGCATATTTGAAGAGTTAAATAGAGACGTCACCAAAAATAGGATGGCTCAGGTTAAATAATTCTAATACTATTAATATATTTTGATTATTTTTTTTTGAATATGAGTATAAGTCATGACGATGATTATAAACTAGTTACATTAATGATTAAAAACTGTCAAAGTCAGCATATTTGAAGAGTTAAATAGAGACGTCACCAAAAATAGGATGGCTCAGGTTAAATAATTCTAATACTATTAATATATTTTGAGTATAAAATAAATATTAATATTTATGAATGTCTGTTTAGATTGATCGAAAGATAATTAAACATCAACCTGAAGTATTGAGCTCTTAAACGTCATACCTTCTTAATATTACTTTTCACGCTGTATCCATTAACGTAAGCGTCTCCACTAGACACCGGAAGCTGACCAGTAAGCATTTTGAAGGTTGTAGTTTTACCAGCTCCATTAATGCCGAGAAGTCCAAAACATTCGCCAAGGGGAACGCCTAAATTAAGTTTATTAACTGCAAAGACACCTTCTGTATAGCTTTTGCATAAGTCCCTGTAATAAAAATAATATAATAATAATAATAATAATAATAATAATAATGCTGTAAAGGGCTTTTCATCTAGGCAAAGTTCGTTTATATGAGATTCTTTTTTTTTTTTTAAAGAAATGTCTCATATCCTTTTTTCATTGTGCTTTTCAACGTACAATTGTACATTGTGAATTTCAAAAGTCTTTCATTTAATTCAGGTTTTAAATTACTGAAATATTGGGAAAGAATTACATTTCTTTCCTCTCCCAAGTTTTAATGACTAAAGTTCAGTTCATAAACTTTAATCTCTCTGAACTTGCGCTTAAAAAATTTCTACTACATTTCATAGGAAAGACAATATGCATGGAGGATTATATTACTTTATTAGACATTGTATAGAGTTCATACTCATTTCTTACTAGTTTAGTGATAATCTTTTCCATATTTTAAACCTTATATTCCGACATTCAATATGTACAAGTATCAATTTTTTATTTTTAAATTTTCAGATATTTTTATGTATTTACTTATATTTACGTTGTCCGAGTTCTGTAACAACAAAAGTTATAACTCAATTTTTCATTAGAACTCCAATTTTTCAAAGTCCTTTCAATAAACCAATGTGTGTACTGAAAAAAAAAATCCTCTTAATGTACAAAAGCTATTTAGAATGTTATTTCAGTTTATTTCTATCAAAAATAAATCTTCTTTAATTCAAGAACTATTTCACAGGAAGTTTTCTTCTTAAACTTAAATAGTTATAACGCAATTTAAATTCCTCAAAACGTTTCAAAAAAAAAAAAAAAAAAAAAAAAAAAAAAAATCTTCAAAATCCATAAAAAACGTTATTTCATTGATTTTCGATTTTCTTTAAATTATATTATCTTAATTTCTCTGTCCAATGGTTAGAATGGATATTCGCTTACAAGATTATCAATATTTTCCTTTGTCCTTAGTACGGTCTGTCACAATCATTTCTCACTTCTTCGTAAAACGATAATGTTATAACAATTTGATCATCATCATCATGCTAATTAAATGGTAATAAAACTTCAAAAATCCTCATATATAAGATGATTAGACTTTACATTACTATGAAAAAATTCATCGTCCATTTTATTTAAGTAAGACATTAATTTTAAAAATGAAGAGTCGTTTAATTGTTTACTAAGAAAAAGAAAATTTACCTTAAGACAAGTTTGTCAGTCTTGAAAAGCTCCTCAAAATTGGTGTTTTGAATTCTTTGTCTTTCGGTTTTGACATCTTCGTCTTCTTCTTCAGCAGTTCCGTTTTCTATATCTGAAAATTTTAAAAAAAATTATTTTTTCCACTATTATGACAGAATCCCATTCGATATTATGTACAACAGATATTTATTTCTCAATGGTTTTAAATAATAATAATAATAATAATAATAATAATAATAATAATAATAATAATAATAATAATAATAATAATAATAATAAAAATAATAATAATAATCCCTTTTAATATGTTAAAATATTTCAATCTTTTTATTTCCTATTTTAAAATTTCGTAGAAACTTTTCATTATAACACACTAACATCGCCCATAATCTCCATAATATTTAAAATTAAATAAATATCAATCAAAAATATATAGATTCGTCCTATTAATTATTGAATAAATTTCAAATAAACCTACAGTAAATTGTGACAAGAAAAACAAGAAAAAAAAAGAAAGAAAGGATAACTCTGCTTACCAACGCTCATTTTACATATTAACTTCTGATATAATGTGTTAAGAAAGTATTTAAGTGAACGGTGCCAATTCATTTCTATCATAGCAATAACAATGTAAAAAATTAGCCCCTCTATTGCCATGAATGCCAACATTCGTCCTACGCCAAGCCTTTCCCATCTAAACATTTCTAAGGTCCAATAGACGCAACCATATGATCCACACGAATCTGTTGCTTTGGTAATAAAATTAAAAAGCAAATCAAATTTTTCAAAAATCATTATTATAATAATTTATTATTGAAATATAAGTAATAAAATAATTTTATTCTTCACATCTCATGGTTTATCCTTGGAACCAATATGAAAAAAATATATAGTGATGTCAAAAAGGAAAAATAAGTTTTGGTTAAATAGTTATAATTGAATAAACAACATGTAAAACCAAATATTTATAATTTAACTGATGTCTACTGAAAAGACAAAAACAAAACAAAAAATGCTTACAATTAAGTAACAATGCATACATAAAGACGTCTTGACTGAATGAATCTCTTAATTTTTTTAATTTATTAATTTCCCCTATGGTGGGCAAAGGACAGAGGTCTACTAAAATTTCCACCAGAGTCAGGGAGAAAATCGGAAACCTGGTCAAATTAAAGGCCGACATGTCCCCGACACACGGCGTTTGAAGATGTGTACAGTAAGTTATAGGAAGTTGGGAAAATAGATGAAAGGAGTGTGTTCCAGACTTTACCAGTAGAGTAAATGTAAGATCGAGCATAGAGGTTAAATCTGGGGTCAGAGAGTTGGAAAGAGAAAGGATAAGACCGTAGAAAGACGTGTCGTACGAGCTCTTCTCAATGGAGGAGATATGCGACGGGATAGTTCAGAAGAGCAGTGTCCATTGTAATAGCGATAGTATAGAAAGTGACAAAACAATTCGAGACTGAAAAGAATTAGTGAGAGCAGGAGAGTTGATAAGAACGAAAAGCCCTAGACTCCACCTTTTTCAAGGAGAGCTGTATGAGTGGAACCACCTCAAATGTATGAGACGTACTCCATACAGGGGCGAACAACACCCCTATAAAGTGCAAACAATTGGGGTGGAGTGAAGAAATTCTGAAGGCGCCTCAGAACACCTAACCTCTTAGAAGCTTGTTAGAAAGAGAAGTAATGTGATCTTTTCAAGAAAGATCACGAGAAAAAGAAACACTGAGAACATTAAGGAGAGATGAAGGTTTGAGTTGAGAGTTTCCGAGGAAGATATTATAATTGTGTGAAAGGTCGTGTAGAGTAGAGAGATGGAGGAATTGAATTTTGGAGGCATTGAAAACGACCATGTTTTCTCTGCTCCATTTTGAAATACGAGATAGACCAGATGTTAGTTGCTCCAAGGCTACATTAATTGCGTCTATTAACTGCTGTTGGGAGGGGCAACTTTCAAACTGAAAAGAGTAATGAAGGGTGGAGTCATCGGCAAAGGGGTGGATAGGAGATGAAGTAATAGAGAGAAGGTCATTAATGAAAAGCAGAAAAAGTGTTGCGGATAGGACAGATCCTTGTGGAACACCACTATTAATTGATTTAAAGGACAAACGGTGGCCGTCTACAACAGATGCTTTAGAAAGACCGAAAAGGAAATCAGAGAGAAGGATAGATTCCGAAAGAGGGAAGTTTGGAAATCAGAGTTTTGTGCCAGACTCTATCGAATACTTTCGATATGTCCAGCGAAACAGCAAAAAACCACTGAAATGCTAAAGAGCGGAGGACCAACAGTCAGAGAAGGGAAAGATGACCTGAGAGCGTTTCTTACGAAAACCATATTGGCGATCAGAGATAAGATTAGATTCAAGATTCACAAGGCGTATTACAGGAATGTTAGTGTTTTAATAGGCACAGACACCATCCTTAAGATGAAAAGTTTAAAATAATTGTAGTTGAAGAATATCCAGAGACGCTAATTCCAATCCACCAAAATTTACTTTACTCTAGATGCAATTCAACAGTCGGCTAATAATAATAATAATAATAATAATAATAATAATAATAATAATAATAATAATAATAATAATAATAATAATAATAAGACTATTACATTAAGGTTTTAAAGTTTTTCTATACTGTTTTTGTCAATTATTTTGAAGTGCTGGAAGTGAAATAAACATAAAAAAAAAAAAAAAATGCAATCATAGTATAATTGTGAAGGATACACAGATAATTTAAGGCGATTAAAAACACTACGGGGATAAAAAAAATTTATCACGTAAAACGAAAAGAAAGAAATTTAAGAGAAAATGAACATAATTCAGGAGGACAACAAGCTTGGGCTACAATAAAGAAAGGATCAAAACTATTTATTAATTAATATAAAAATAAAAATGTGTGCTGTGATAAGGAACCATAATAAGCAAATGTAATGTAATGTGAAATATGAGGCAATAATTTGACTAGGGTTACGAGTGCTGTTATAAATATTATTAAGAAAAAGAAAATTCTCTTTATAAATATAAATTTGAAGTTGAAAAATATTAAATTCCTGTGTAATAAATTATTAGGATAGTTTTAAATTAATATTATGCATTTTCTTTGCCTTAATAAAAATTATAGGACAGGAATGAAATGTATTGAAGTTGCATAAAATGTTTAAAATAACTTACCAATACAGCATGGATTCTCAAAGGTGCCGAGGCTGCAGAGCAATCTGATGACATCCATAGAACATATTTTAGTGAACCTGATATTTGAGTAAAGGTCTCCTATAGCAGATGCCATAGCGTAAGGGGGAAAGACGAGGAAGCACCAGTCAAGAATGTCAGCAACATGCATGAGTTCAAGATCAGGAATTCGAAGAATCATAACGGTAATAAGAGTCGCCATTCCTGACAATAGACAATGAAAAATAAATATTTTACTGCAATCCAAGCACAATTCGAACATTTTTTAAACATTTTCCCTGTACATGTGTAAAGTAGTAAAGAGTAGATAAACGAAAGTTTTTAACATGTTAAAAATTTGAATGACATCAATTTATTAGCTAGAATTAAACTTACCTAAGAATATGTGAATCATCGACATGCGAGTGAAACCGGTGGACGGAATTGAAAAGAAGAAAGATGAAATGTACATGAAAGGTAAAATGGACCAACAATAGAGTAAGAGGACTACAAATATTCTAAACAACTGTGGACCTTCACTTAATCCTTCTTCTTGGTAAAACTGAAAGAAAACATATCTTAGATTCTCAATTTCAATTTTATTTCATTATTTTGCACACACACACACACACACATATATATATATATATATATATATATATATATATATATATATATATATATATATATATATATATATATATATATATATATATATATATATATATATATATATATATATATATATATACTTCTAAAAAATATTGGAATGTCTTGGATTTATATAGAAATGAAAACAAAATATTTAGTTTTGCATATTGACAATTAAAAACAAAAAAACAAAAAGAGATATTAATACCATAAGGCACAGATTGAAACCTTCAATATATAATTTTGTATTTATTTATAAGCCAATTTTGTTATCTTTGAAAGTATTTTATATATTGTATTTTATGTATTATTTTTTAAAATACTATATTATAAGTATTTATTCTTTTTCTTCAGTTATCCACAGACATAATCCTATTAAATAGTTATTTATATGTTTACATGGGTGTGTAAGAACTGGATTATCGGTCGACCCCAGAATTTCCTTTTTATATCATACAGTATTTTGCATTATATATATATATATATATATATATATATATATATATATATATATATATATATATATATATATATATATATATATGTACTCTTAATCAAAAGAAATAAACAATAATTTCAAAATTTTATTCAAAATGAGCTTGTTTTAAGAAACAGTTTGACTTCTATTAGATGATCTTTCATTGAGGCTCGTAAGTCTGACCAAATTATTCGAAAGGCCCGAAAATAGGCTTTCCACACCTAAGTTAAGTTTATAAAGTATTTCAATTGGAGTTATCTTAATATTAGGCTTTATTTATAAGAGAAAAAAGGCTGTAACTTGTGCACGAAGCCATTTAAAAAGTCAGCCCAAGAAGAGCGGCTCGTGGGACTCTTTTTTCCGGCTTTGTCAACCCCTGGCTCAATTCACAAATGGCGTTGTCATCGCGCATTATTCTATTTACATAATATTTACATCTAAATTAATTCTAATTAAATTTATAACTAACTAAGTAGGCTGCTATATATATATATATATATATATATATATATATATATATATATATATATATATATATATATATATATATATATATATATATATATATATATATATATATATATATATATATATATTTGAATATTATAAAAGTATAAATGCACTGTTGTATTTTTTATTTTTATATTTCTCTGAATGGGGACTTGTTTTGATAGTATCGTAAAACTGAAAGTAAAAATTAAAAACTATGGAGAGTATGGTTGACTTTATTGATATGACCTCTCTAGTTGGATGTTTTACACAGTATCTATTCAGTACCCTCTTTCTAACATTAATTGTATGTACTTAAGATTAAAATAGTGATTTTAAAAAATAAATTATTCCAAAAATAATTAACATCTTATGAATTGTTATAAACTGCATTCACATATTCATGATTGCATGAAATAAACTAAATTTTAAGAAATTTTTTTCAGAAAAATATATTCGGGTTTTGACCAGAATTCCAGTACACCCTATTTATTTATTATCAAAACCCAATTATTAAATCAATTATCAAAAATTCTTCAAAATCAATAAAAAAAAGTAAATTTTATTCAACATATTTATTTACTTTTAAAAATGATTTGAAATTCTCAAGACTGAAAAAAGTAATCTTATATAATATTGATTTTTTTTTTAAAGGAAATTTTCTGTTTTATAAAATGGATATGAAAACTTGCATTTCCTACCACTTGCAATACAATGTTAATAAATCAATATTGTTTATAATATGTATAGGAAATAATCATTAGAACAACTTACGTATAAGCTTATCAATATAAGAAGACAAGTAATTATGAGACAAAAGAAATCCCAGAGAGCGGTGGCGAGCCAAAAGACCACAAAATTCACACCAGATACAAATTGCAAATGTTTACAATTGCCTATAACAAAAATTCAATATATTATAAACGCTCTTATATCTCTTCGACTGATTCATACGCAATAATATATTAAAAGTGGTTACAAATCATTTAAATCAAATAAATGAAGTAAAACAAACAAGTTTATAGAATAGAATAACAATCTTGTGTTTAAAGCTTTATACTGGAAATGACTTTAAATCAAAATGATCCACACGAAATATCATCCCAAACATAAAAGACAAAATACCGAAAGTATCATATTAACAAGAAAAATATTTAAATCATTACATACTTGTTCTTTCTTTTATAACGAAAAGAATAAGAGACGCAGAAAGAAAAGACATTCCAAAGGCTAAACTAAAACCGATGTTGAATCCAATGTTTTGCCGAGATTCTTGAGTTAACTGAAAGTTCCATTTAACAGATTGAAAATATTAACTACTATTTTCAGCAGTTATATATATATATATATATATATATATATATATATATATATATATATATATATATATATATATATATATATATATATATATATATATATATATATATATATATATATATATATATATATATAACCTTACATTTTTCAAATTTATTTATGATATATTAAAGTAAAAGTATATTTATTGGGTTATGCTAGAGAAGTTTTCGAATAGATATAACTCAAAAATTTAAAATGATTTCAACTTGCCTTTTCTGTGTCTGTTCTTGGAAGAGGATGGTTGACTGTCGTGATTGTTAACTCTGGCATATTAGTGGCCATTCTAACCAATGCCTGGTCAACTAAATTTAAAGTCATTGGAGGGACATGGTACGGCTGATTGTTAAAAAGAGATAGAATTCCTAATTTACTAAAATCCTTTGGATCTTCATGAAGTTTTAAAGCCATCATCCAATGTAGATTGAAAGAAGGAAGATCTTCAGAAGCCTGAAAGAATTTTCAATTAACAAATCAATAATGGTTAGTACTATAAAATTCGTTACCAGAAATAAAAAAAATAATCAGTGAGATTTATGAGTCATAGTTAATAAAAGAACAATTTTATTCAGGTGAAAACTGGTGGAAAATGAAAACAAAAAAGAAATTGCAAACTGTTACATATACTGAATAAGAAGGTATCCTACATAAAAGATAATCAGCTCCTTGCTCATAAAATTTTTTACAGGTTTATTTCCTTTCTCAGAAGAAAGGTCACACACACACGCACGAGAAAAAAAAAAAAAAAAAAAAAAAAAAAAAAAAAAGAAATATAAATATATATATTATATATATATATATATATATATATATATATATATATATATATATATATATATATATATATATATATATATATATATATATATATATATATATATATATATATATATATATATATATGTAGCTGATAGTTGTTGTTCGAGTGGTGTGGACGTTTGTGTTTAGTTCCTCCAGTTTTATTTTTTTTCCTTTAAGTGCGTTTGTGTGAGTGTTTTTAAAAGTTTAAATTGTTTCAAGTTTTTAGTCATTCTCAAGTTTTAATTTTATTTCTGTGTCTTGTTTTAAGTGTTTTAAAATTTGTGAAGTGTGTTTTAGCATATATGAACTTCTACGATTGAAATTTTTTTGACTACCTGCAACTTTTTTTTTTACTAGACCGAGTATCAAGATAAGTTCTAATTATATTTTTTTAATTAAAACATTTATTTCCCAATTTATTTTTTATTTATTTGTTTATTTATTTATTTTTTTATTTTCGTTAATTATTTTTTCCTTTTAGCTGCTTAATGTGTATATATATTTTGTTTTAACATTCCGTTTTAGCTCGTTTACTGTTGGTATATATATGTACGTTCAGTGTTTGCGTGTGTGCTTCTTCGAATGACGAAAGTGAGAGAATGTGAGGGTGGGTGCAGACGGGGGATTTCTACTGACTTTGCCAAAGTCCGTGGACTTCGTGCTAATATCGAATCTGCAGAATATCACCTCTAATTTTCATCCTAACCTTTTGCTTTTGTCTGTCTGAGACCCAGTTGGTTGGACTGAGATTCTTTCTCTAACAACCTCAATGTCTCCAACTACAACTTTTTTTTATAATTTCCGACTAAATGTTGGAGTCTGTGCCTATATTAACATTAACACTCCTGTGACACGTCTCGTAAATCTAGAATCTCCTAATTTCGATGTTTTATGGCTTAAAATCTGTCTTCCTACTACTATAATTATCTTGTGTTTCTGTTACTGCTCCCCTAATTAACAGTTTTTTTTTTTTTTCAATATTTTAATACTTCTCACGAGACTGTTACTTCTTCTCATCTAAATGCTGAAGTACTCTACTTAGGGGATTCCAACGTACAGTCGTCAGCAGAAGTTCGTTCCTATTAAGCTGGAAATAAATATTTATATAAAATGGAGATCATTTCAGGTTCAGCCAATCACAGTTCAATTAAGCCCCGCTCAATGTTTTTATTTCCTTTTTATTCAAAATAGAGCTTTTATGAAATGATCTCCATTTTATATAAATATTTATTTCCAGCCTAATAGGAACGAACTTCTGCTGACAACTGTACATCACACTGAATGGTTGGGCTCCTCTCATACTGATACAGGTGGGAAGGACGCCAAAACATTCAGCATTCTCAACGATCTGGAGCAGTTGATTAGGGAACCCACACACATTCCAGATCGTCCTAACCAGTTCTTGAACATACTTGATTTATGCTTCGCCACTACCCCTTCTAGATATAAATACACCATTTTCCCTCCTATTGCTAACTCTGACCATAATCTTATAGCTCTTAGTTATAATGCTTTTTCTTCAACAGCTCTGCCATGCCCAAAACGTACTTACTGGCACTTTAATCGGACTAATTGGGGGGGCAATACGTCGCTTCTATGTTAACTACCATTGGAGTGAATCTTGCTTTGTCTTGGGGGACACTTCTGTCTCTGCTGAAAAGGTAGGGACCGCGATACTTGATGGGATGAGCAGATTCATTCCATCTTCAACTAAATCTTTTTCTCCTCAAAATCCATGGTTCTCTTGTCCTTCGGGAGAGAGACAATGCTTATCGTGAATGGAAAAACTCTCCTTCTCCTATCACTCTTGCTAATTTTCATTCAGATCGGAATTGTTGAGGATGTTCTTCGACGGACTAAGCGTACTTTCATAAAAAGGAAGTGCGTTGACCTCTATGGCTGAAGTTTCTGAAGTTTGAAAACAACGGTAATTCCTGAAGGCAGCACCCCTGCGGTAAATAGCATGAGAATAAGCAAAATTAAACCAAGGTTTGTAAGGTTTAGTAGAAGGGAAAGTTTATAGAATGTAGTCTCCATGCCACAGTGAATTACCTAGGTAACGCGCTTTGCACAAGAATAGCGACCACTCCCACGGAAGCGATAATCATTCCACAGGAAATCAAAGAAGTAAGACAGAAAGTCCGACCAGTTTGCGCACCGAAATACCGCAAACGTTCCTCGAAATAGGCGGGAGTCTTTCTTGCGGAAATCTTGAAAAGATAGAAAAGGATACAGAGATAAGAAAGCGATCGAAAGAACCCAGAGGAGGATATAGTTTGACAGTATAAGGAGAAGGATTAGAAATTTTAAAAAATGTCTGGAATGTTGGGTTTATCTCCAAGACGATCAGGGATACTAGTAGGGAGCTGCACTGACTTCTCAAGGTCGATTTGGATGGAGAATTGAAAGGCCCGTTCACCGGCTGTATCATGAAAACTAGAAGAAAGTCATTGTCGGCTGTGAACATTGAAATCGCCTAATATAATAATTTCTGAGAAAGGAGAAGAAGAGAGAATGTTCTCTGTTTTGGAGTTTAGATAGTCAAAGAATTTAGGATAGTCAGTAAATTAGGAGATAAGTAAACAGAACAAATGAATTTAGATGTAGAATGGCAAGAGAGCCAAAGCCACTAGGTGGAAAATTCAGAAGACTCCAGATTAGAGAAACGAGAGTAAACAAAATCGTAGGGCACATATGAATAACAACCTCCTTCGGCAGAAAATTGAAGATAAAGACAGTAAGAGGAAACAGAATATGGCTTGTTATCAGAACGCTCAAGCACCTGAGTTTCTGTCAAGAATAAGAGATTAGGTCTAAAATAAGAGAGGTGGTGTTCAACAAAATTGAAATTGTATTCAACACCACGAATGATGCAGAAATTAATGAAGAAAATAGACCATGCACTAGGGCAAGTCGGGTGCAAAGTCTTGGTAGAACCAACCCTTAGAAATGTGACTATAAAATAACTAGGTTTTATAGATAGCAGAAAACCTAAATTTTATGATCATTGAATATTTTCAATCTTGTTTCAACCTTCATGAGCTCAATCAACAACAGTGGTATCGGTACTCGGTATCGGGTAGTTTAAAATTATTGGTATCGGTTAAAATTTTGGTATAGTTCCATCTCTAATATATATATATATATATATATATATATATATATATATATATATATATATATATATATATATATATATATATATATATATATATATATATATATATATATATATATATATATATATATATATATATATATATATATATATAGTGATGGATCGGATGTAATTTTTTCTAATTTGCGGATGCGGATGCGGATGCGGATGTTGAATTTTCGAAAGTGCGGATGCGGATGTTGAATTTTCGAAAGTGCGGATGCGGATGTTGAATTTTCGAAAATGCGGATGCGGATGTTAATTTTGATGAGGATGCGGATGCGGATGTTAATTTTGATCAGGATGCGGATGCGGATGTTATTTTGATCAGGATGCGAATGCGTATGCCATCACTAATATATATATATATATATATATATATATATATATATATATATATATATATATATATATATATATATATATATATATATATATATATATATATATATATATATATATATATATATATATATATATATATATATTTCATTATCACCTTTCCCACTTTCGTGGGGTGGTGCCCGCCACAATTCCCTTACAACCAACCCCTTTCACCACCGCCCTTAATCTCTCTCTCTGTCTCTACAAATCTTCTACCCTCTTCTAAACTCAAATTCCTTCCATCAAAATCTCTCTCACTCCATCCATCCATCTCCACTTCGGCCTTCCCCTATCCCTACCTCTATCCACATGGAATCTAAGTACCTTGCCAACCATTCTGTCCTCATTTCATTCTTCACATATGTCCAAACCATTTTAGCACATCCTCCTCCTCTCTATCAATTACACCCTTCTTCCATTTACACATCTCCCTTATTCTTTCATTTCTAATCCTATCAATCCTTCTCAATTTATATATCGCTCTCAAATCTTTCATCTCAAAGACATTGAAACTTTTTCTCGACCGAGCACTTATCATCTTATGTTTCACACCCATACAATACAGAAGGTGAACACATACATTCAAACATTCTTATCTTTATTTCTTTCGAAATTTTTCCTTTCTTCCATACTTTTCTTAGGCCCCCAATACTTTCATTCCTTCTACCACTCTGTTCTTTATTTCTTTTTCCGTCCCACCCTTACCTTCCACCCAACATTACTAGATATTTGAATTCATTCACCTCCTCAAGTTTCCATTCTCACACTTCTACAAACCAATTCCTCCCTCCACATTTCCTCATCCCCACCTCCAATCCTCATAACTTTATTCTTCGCTGGATTGAATTTCAATCTCGTGTTTGCACATTTCCCTTCAAACTCTCTCACAAGTATTCTCATCTTTTCTCCAGATTCTGCCACCAACACATGCCGCATCATCTGCAAAAAATAAAACATTCACTTCACATTCACCCTCCATATTTCTCAACGTAATACTCTTCCCTTCTCTCTCCATTTTTCTAAGTAAACCATTCATCAATAGATTAAATAACATGGAGATATTACACACCCCTGTCTCAATCCCACTCCTATGCTAAACCAATCCGATAGTTCTCTCTTCACCCTCACTCTTGATCTACAATTTCATATATATATATATATATATATATATATATATATATATATATATATATATATATATATATATATATATATATATATATATATATATATATATATATATATATATATATATATATATATATATATATATATAGTGATGGATCGGATGTCATATTTTCTAATTTGCGGATGCGGATGCCAAATTTTGGAGAAGTGCGGATGCGGATGTTGAATTTTTGAAAGTGCGGATGCGGATGTTGAATTTCCGAAAGTGCGGATGCGGATGTTGAATTTTCGAAAATGCGGATGCGGATGCGGATGCAATATATATATATATATATATATATATATATATATATATATATATATATATATATATATATATATATATATATATATATATATATATATATATATATATATATATATATATATATATATATATATATATATATATGAATATATACGTACCGTACCTTCGCGAGTAAAAAGGATGAAATATTTGTCTCAGGTTGAATCCAATGAAAAGTATTTTTATGTTCGAACTGATCTGTGTACAGGTTCAAGAGGTCACGTGACAAAGAAGAATTGAAAACATCTTGAACTACTGTTTCAGTTCCGTCGTACACCTGTCATCAAAACATTTAATTGCATAAAAATTACTGAGAAAGTTATTTGATGAATAAATAAATGTTTCTAAATTAAGAAAAAAATTTTTTTTTTAAAAAATGAAAAGGGAACATTAAGAATATACATTTTTTTCTGTAATATCTTAAATAGTGAATTTTAAATAATAAAAGTGAGTATTTAAATGCTAAACTCTCCTTTTTGTTTAAAAGGATTTCACTTTGTAAAATGTAACTTGTTCACAAAAAAAAATCACCATCGGTAATTAATATATAATTGATTTAAACATCATCATCATAGCCATATAATTTTAAATTATTCAAATGATTTATTCTAAAATACTCCTTTCTAGCTACTAAATAAAAAAGGATTTCAACTTGAAACCCTAAAATTAAAATTGGTTCTACCTCTTAAAACAGAAGAACTTTATTAAGAAAGTTACAAAAGAAATTATTTTCTTACCTTTGACGATAAAATCAATTCTGGAGGAGAGTCATTAATTCCAGGAATGTTCCTCAGTATAACCATGGCCATGATTAGAAACATGACAGGAATTAAAATCTGAAGAATAGAAACATTAAATTTCTTATGCAATGAGAAAGTTTCGAATTTGATTGGGGAAAAAAACTTACCTGAACTATTGTGATTGGCAGATTTCGCACCGTGAACAAAACTTTTTTTACCATCATAGCTCGTGACTGTTGCAAAAGTAACTTTAAACCAGTATTACGTTTCAAAGACATACGTCGAGGTTTGGATTCGGACAACACGTTATTCAATAATGATTTCTTAACTGATAAAAAAAAAATGGGGCTTTTTAAATAAAAAAACTTGAAACAATGAAAATAACATTACCACCACTACTACTACCAATAATAATAATTTAAATACTACTAATAATAATAAAAGACATGATTTAAATATTGGAAGTAATAACATAATAGGCAAAAAATCAAATGAAACATTAACAAATAAACAAAAGATAAAAAATAAAATTACCAACTGAAAGGAATAAAAAGAATCTTCCAAAATATTGCATAAGAAACTCTGATCCTATAAAAAGAGGAGAAATTCTTGTTAGTTTAATGTTAACCTTTTTAACATTGATAACAACAAAACAGAAAAAATGAAAGCAAGTAGACCTAAACTATTTCCCAAGTAAAAATATAAGCGTGTGAAAGTAACTTTCACAATTAATTCTGAGTAATCAGCTGAAATACTCTGATCAGGCTGTTAAATCATTATGTAAAATTTATTACATTGAGATCCATGTCAAAATTACTATTTAATTGGCTTTCAACTATTTTCATTGGAATTTCAATACTTGCAACTCCTCTTGGCCGGGAGCTATATGTCAACTAATTCCAAAAAAGAGCTTCAATAAAATAAATAAATAAATAAATAAATAAATAAATAAATAAATAAATAAATAAATACATGGTCTACTTATTGACAGTAAGACAAAAAAAAAAGTCACCACTTACAGGTATGGTCATAAATTCTTATAACCACCCAAAGAATATTTTCAGAGGGATTATTATATGATTTATAATAATAATAATAATAATTATAATAATAATAATAATAATAATATATATATATATATATATATATATATATATATATATATATATATATATATATATATATATATATATATATATATATATATATATATATATATATATATATATATATATATATATATATCGCTGTGGCGCTAGACGTATAGAAAGCCTTCGATAGAGTCTGGCACAAAGCTTTGATTTCTAAACTTCCCTCTTTCGGAATCTATCCTTCTCTCTAATTTCCTTTCCAGCCGTTCTATAGCAGCTGTTGTAGACGGCCACCGCTCATCCTATAAATCTATAAATAGTGATGTTCCTCAAGGATCTGTCCTATCCCCAACTTTTTTTCTAATTTTCATCAATGATCTTCTCTCTATTACTTCGTCTCCTATACACTCCTATGCCGATGACTCCACCCGTCATTATTCCTTTCAATTTGAAAGACGTCCCTCTCAACAGCAGTTGATAGATTCAAGAAGGATGGCCTTGGAGCAACTGACCTCTGATCTTTCTCGTATTTCAAATTGGGGCAGAGAAAACATGGTCGTTTTCAATGCCTCAAAAACTCAATTCCTCCATCTTTCTACTCGACACAATCTTCCACACAACTATGACATCTTCTTAGGAAACACTCAACTCAAACCTTTATCTGTTCTCAATATTCTTGGCGTTTCTTTATTTGTGATCTTTCTTGGAAAGTTCACATTACTTCTCTCTCTAAACAAGCTTCTAAGAGGCTGGGTGTTCTGAGGTGCCTTCGTAGTTTTTTTTACGCCACCCCATTTGCTTGCTCTGTATAGGGGTGTTGTTCGCCCCTGTATGGAGTACGCCTCGCATATCTGGGGTGGTTCCACACATACAGCTCTTCTTGAAAAGGTGGAGTCTAGGGCTTTTCGTCTTATCAACTCTCCCGCTCTTACTAACTCTCTCCAATCTCTTTCCTCCCGTCGAATTGTTGCGTCACTCTCTCTATACTATCGCTATTACAACGGACATTGCTCTTCTGAACTCTCACGTCGCATACCTCCTCCATTGAGAAGGGCTCGTGCGACACGACTTTCTACACAGTCTCATCCTTTCTCTGTCCAACTCTCCGGCCCCAGACTTAACCGCTATGCTCACTCTTACATGTACTCTACTGGTAAAGTCTGGAACACACTCCCTTTATCTGTTTTCCCAACTTCCTTTGACTTGCATACTTTTAAACGCCGTGTATCGGGTCATGTCGGCCATTAGCGACCCGATTTCGAATGCTCCCCAACTTTGGTGGATATTGGTAGGCCTTTGGCCTTTGCCCACCAGAGGAGACATATATATATATATATATATATATATATATATATATATATATATATATATATATATATATATATATATATATATATATATATATATATATGACAAAGTGGTTAGAAAAATGGATATGATAGGGAAAGGGGTGAAAATGAGGGAGCAACATGGTATGTGGTATGCAAATGTGATAATGTATGCGGATGATGTCAAACTTTTGGCAGAGACAGGATAATTTGAAAGTATTGGTGGATGAGTTTGTAAAGGGTTGTGATGACTTGGGCTTAAAGAGTAAATGCAGGTAAGAATAAAGTGTTGTGGATGAAAAAATGGGGAAGGAGGAGAGAGGGGTGTAGATGAAGGAGTTGATTTATAAATTAAAGTAGATAGGGAGTTATTGGCGCGAGTTTCTTTATTTAAGTATCTAGGGTGATTTTTTGGAAAGGAAGACGTTAGTACGGGCGATGAAGTTAGGCATAGAATAAGAGAAGGAGAGAAGTGTGTTGGGTGATTTGAGGGATATTTAGGAGTAGAGGAAAGTTACCTTAAGGAAATAAATGTGAGAATCTTTGAGGGTTGTTGTACACCGGTGGTTATGTACGGGAGGCGAAGTATAGAGATTGAACGCGAGAAAGAGAAAAAAATAAAAGTTTTCGAATGTAAGCTTCCGAGGGCGGTTTGTGGTGCTGGTAGAAGGGATAGATTGAGGAATGCTAGAATAAAGGAAATATGTAGGTGGAGAAGGAGTATGGTTGAGGATGAATTGGGAGGAGGGTATGCGGTTGACGGAGGATAGAAATGAATAGAAAAGATTAGTGAAGGGGTGAGTGTTTGAATGGATGTGGTTTGCGGTAGACACCACCCCACGATTGTGGGAAAGGTTGTAGGTATATATATATATATATATATATATATATATATATATATATATATATATATATATATATATATATATATATATATATATATATATATATATATATATATATATATATATATATAATATATATATATATATATAGGTTTTCAAGAAATTATATATATATAGAATATATATATATATATATATATATATATATATATATATATATATATATATATATATATATATATATATATATATATATATATATATTATGTTTTCAAGAAATTATTACATGTAGACAATAGTTTCAGACGTTAAATCTACAAAGCATTTTCACAGCTTAAAATAAAATAAAATAAAATTCTTTCTTTAACATTAAAAAAATAGTATAAAATAAATAGCAATAAATGCCACAACATGCATATGTCTTTGGCTATTTATAATAAAAATTCAAATTGATTAAAAAAAAATATCCACTCAGCATTATTTTACCACTGAGATATAAATTTCAATTAAGAAGACTTAAGGTGGGAAATATTAAGTGAACATTTGCAGATCGGATTCCTTAATTTAATCAAGAAAATCAAAATTAGTTTTATGTAAAGGATAACAAATTAGGAAGGAATGTGTATTTATAGACAAATATATTACGTACATTATAAGTTTGTTTTATAAAATAAACCCTTTATGTTTTGTGCGAATTAGAAATACTCAGAACTGTAATTGGCATCACGCACTTTTATTTACTTTTACCTATGAACGTTATTAGCCAATTCTCACGATAATATATATATATATATATATATATATATATATATATATATATATATATATATATATATATATATATATATATATATATATATATATATATATATATATATATATATATATATATATATATGGGATCATGATGATGAAGGTTAGTAATTTTCACAAAAGTTGGTTTTAGGTACAAGTGACAAAAAAAAAACACACTAAAAATCTAATCTAAGATTAGTTATTAATATTGCAATTTATAATAGAAAGTATTTAATCTTTTTCTTTATATTTTATTATTATATTTTGAGGAAATTTTTGTTTGGTCTTTCTAGGGGTGTTGTTCGCCCCAGTATGGGGCACACCTTCCACATCTGGGGTGGTTCCAAACATACAGCTCTCCTTGAAAAGGTGGAGTCTAGGGCTTTTCG
This sequence comes from Armadillidium nasatum, assembly GCA_009176605.1. Taxonomy (NCBI): domain Eukaryota; kingdom Metazoa; phylum Arthropoda; class Malacostraca; order Isopoda; family Armadillidiidae; genus Armadillidium; species Armadillidium nasatum. Next base: position 44,500 of record SEYY01020283.1, read on the forward strand.
TATTATCAACTCTTCCGCTCTCACTAATTCTCTAGTCTCTTTCTGACTATAGAGTTGCTGAGTCACTCTCTCTATACTATTGCTAGTACAATAGCCACTACTTTTTGAACTCTCTCGTCGCATACCTCCTCCATTGAGAAGGGCCCGTGCGAAATGCCTTTCTACACAATCTCATCATTTCTCTATCCAATTTTCTGATCAAAAACTTAACCGTTATGTTCAGTCTTACATGTAGGTTACCTGGTAAAGTCTGGAAAACACTCCTTTTATCTGTTTTCCCAACTTCCTCTGACTTACACACCTTCAAATGCCGTGTATCGGGACATGTCTCTCTTTAATTTGACCAGATTTCTGGTGTTTACCCAACTCGAAAATTAGAAGACCTCTGGCCTTTCCTCATTAGAGGTGATATATATATATATATATATATATATATATATATATATATATATATATATATATATATATATATATATATATATATATATATATATATATATATATATATATATATATATATTATATAAGTTCACATCTCACGAGCACTGCCCTATTCGAGGAGAGGAACTTTTCTAGGTAATATATACCTAGGATCCCCAAGTGGGATCGAACTGACGCCCTCAAGCACGTGAGTTAATCACTCTACCGCCTGAGCCACGGTTTATATATATATATATATATATATATATATATATATATATATATATATATATATATATATATATATATATATATATATATATATATATATATATATATATATATATATATATATATATATAAATATATAAAAAAAAAAAAAAAAAAAAAATTTTAAATTTTAATTATTTTTAATAAATTTTAAAAAAATTTTTAATAAGGAAGAATAAAATTGTCTTTTCTTTATTCTTTATTAAAATGTGCAAATGCATGTAATTTTAATATATAGGATAATTAGGGCGTGCCACTCGCTCTCGGCCCCAGATATGCGCTAATGGATATCAAAGTAGTGGTCCAAAGTTAATAAAATTTATCCACTAGAAAACCTTTCTGTGTGAGAATCATGCTGACATCACAAGCATTGGAAGTGATCGCCATTATCATCAAGGCATGCCTGTACAGGCTTTTCCATGTTACAGAAGGTAACCACCAACATATTGGGAGTCAAGAGTCAATTGCCTGCCGAATGTTCTTTCAACTACATGAGGGTACGAGGGTTTTACGAAACACTTTCCTTTTCAGCATGCCCCATTAAAAGAAATTAGGAATTTAAGGTCAAGGCGACTATGGGGGCCAAAACCTTTGGAATGACCCGATCTTCAGAGCAGAACTCAATTTCGCACATTCTGACGTCGGACGTGTGGCAAGTGACGTCACGCTGCTGAAAATAGCCAGTACGGAGTTTCTTGTCATTTAAATGATTTATGACCTCATTGAAGATGTTCATGTATAAATATTCCCTTTCAAAAAGTATTTTGATATCCATAAGAGCATATCTGGGGCTGAGAGAGAGAGGAACGTCCTTTAGCATTTTCAAAACATTCATTTTAAAAATTATAATATGTGAGGACATGGACAAGATATGCAAAATTCTTAACTTTAAGTTTAGAGCTATTAAATTGTGATGCAGAAAAATTCTTTCCTTCCAGTTTTAGGGATAATTCGATGTCATCTTGGAATGTATATTTGGCTCCCACTACTAAACAGCCTTATACTCTCGATAGAAGAAAGTGGAAAAGAGAGATATTTCTAAGCCAATATAAGTAAATAATCGGCATAAAATTGACGATGACGATTGAGAAAAAATATGCCGATTGTGCCGATGACGACGATTACTCGAACCATCACTAATATATAAATATACTTTTTATTATCCAATACAAAGTTACTATTCACCATTGCTACAATGACTGTGCATTTGTGGCATATATATATATATATATATATATATATATATATATATATATATATATATATATATATATATATATATATATATATATATATATATATATATATATATATATATATATATATATATATATATATATATATATATATATATATATATATATATATATATATATATATAACTCACGTTTGGGTTGAGTAGTTTTTGTTCCTACTTCTTCATTTTCTAACTCGAAATATAATAATGTGGATTGTTCCTCCTGATTCTCTGTCTTCTTTTGCTGTTGCTGTTGCTGTTGCTGTTGCGTTGCTCTTGCTGTTGCTCTTGCTGTTGCTCCTGACTCTCTGATGAATTTCTTTTAGCAGGAATGTCCTTTTGCAAAAAAGTCTTAACTTCTGGATTAGTGCTTTCTCCCACTCTGCAATCAAGTTTATCATTATAATTATTTTAAAATTATTATTTTAAAATTATCATCATCATTATTAGTATCTTAAAATTATTATTATTATTATTGCCTGAGGAAAACTTCTTCCATCGTAGTTTGTGAAGCTCCGTAACTTGAAATTTTCAATTGTTCTCGTCTTCTTTCAATTTCTTCAAAAAGGGACTCAAAATTTTCCACATTTTCATTGGGCAGAACATAAGTCAATTCGGCCGCCACATTTAATTCTACTTCCGCATCCGGAACGTGAGAAGTGATTACATCTGTAACCTCATTTACGTCACAATCACGTTCCTTTACAATTATTAAATGATAGCCAGCTCCTATTGAAAGGAAACATAAAATAGGCGATATGTAAATAAAAATACAAACAGATTTAAAGTGGATAACCTTTTAAAATTGTAAACTAGGAATAAATTAATGTAATCATATTATTTGATAAATATATTGTAACAATTTTTAGGATAATAATTAATGCAATATTATTTTAAGGTTTAATCATTATTAGACTGTACCGTAAGTTTTCTTGAGAAACATTGAAGATCCACAACACTGAACAACTCCGTTAGCCATAATGGCAATTCTGTCGCCTAGAAGATCTGCTTCCTCCATGAAGTGAGTAGTTAGCAGAATAGTTCTCCCATTTCTCTCTCTTTGCAGAAGATCCCAAATAACTCTTCTAGCTCCAGGATCCATTCCTGAAGTAGGTTCATCTAAAATCACTACTCGGCTATTGCCACATAATGCTATACCAACAGAAAGTTTTCTCTTCATTCCACCGGACAGAGTTCTTGCCTAATAATAATAATAATAATAATAATAATAATAATAATAATAATAATAATAATAATAATAATTAATAATAATAATAATATTAATATGCCTTTACATACAAAATAAGCTTTTCTTTTAAGACATTTCAAATTTTTTTAACCTTTACCTGAAAAAGATTTTCAACTTCAAAGTTGAAAAAATTCAAAGATATTTTAGCTCTTAAATATTCTCCTCTATTTAAATGCGTAAAAAAAAAAAACAATATATATATATATATATATATATATATATATATATATATATATATATATATATATATATATATATATATATATATATATATATATATATATATATATATATATATATATAAGAAATAGCTCTTGTAGTGCATCCATTCTCATTTTCATTTGTTTCAGTCTCTTAGTGTTACTTTTTAAGTTCGATTCTCACACGAGTTCCCTTCTAAAAATCTAAAAAAAAAAAATTTTTCCTTTTGTTCATCCCTTCTCACCTCATTCATACCTTTAACCTCTCTTTTCTTTAGAAATCTTTTCCTCGATGTTCATTTCTTAATTCTTTTAAAGGCCTTATATAACCTATCCGAATGCTACACATTCTTCGAATCCATAACAGATTTATTTACTTACCTACTTTATTCAGATCTATTCCTTTTAAGATTTTTATTTCAATAAATAAGGATTCTACTTTTCATTTTATTACCCGAAATTTTTTATGTATATAACAGGGTATACTAATTACAATTTGTATATTCATACTCATAAGCGTAGGGTGGAAAACATTCTGGAGCAGAGTTATTTTATTTATATTTAACATGCACGCAAACACACACATAATATATATATATATATATATATATATATATATATATATATATATATATATATATATATATATATATATATATATATATATATATATATATATATATATATATATATATATATATATATATATATATATAATGTTTTTGAGGTTTTAGTTATATTTTTAAAAGTATATGAAATGTTCAAGAAAACTTCAGTGGAGGGGAGCGTTCAGACTACACAAATTCAGCCCCCTACCATAAGCCTATTACTAAATTATGAATTTTTATTTGTGAATAAAACTCTAACTTACTTCAGCGTCAACTTTATCCAAAAGACGAATTCCACTTAAAATATGAGCAACTTCCTCAGACACTTTCTTCTTCTCAAGGCCTTTCAGCTGAAATGCGTCAAACGAGACCAATAGTTAATTTAAAATAAATATAAAAATAAATAAATAAGAATAATACGTACCTACTGAATAAAATTTATTTAAAGTAATTTAAATTTACAAGAAGTTTTAAAAGAATATTTATACCTCAGAGAAGAATTTAATGTGTTCCGTAACGGTTAAATCATCAAAGAGAACATCGTGTTGGGGGCAGATTCCAATCGAGTCCCTCACTTGCTTCATATTTGCCACTATATCAAAACCATTTACTTTGGCTGTGCCTCGTGTCGGTGGAAAAAGACCTACGAATATGAAAAAAAAAATGATCATAAGATTAAATTCTCGTCCTCCAAACAATATCAAAATATGGGTAAAAATGTAGCCTACGAAGTCTTAAAGTAGTAACTTTAGTTGTGGTGTGTTATACAATATCTTTATATTGTTATAAAAATTTTAACTAATGATAACAGATTTTGATGAGTGTAATGGTTTATGAATTTTGAGAAGTTGTTCAACACAGGAAATCAATGAAGAATACTTGTTGTGTTTCTGTGAGCAGAAAGTGATTGCTAATGTTTCCTATGCCTAAGCATATTTAATGATGAAAATAGTCCCTCCAACGAAGATTTTTGAGGATATAAATATGTTTGGATTATGATCCTCTGACTTCAGTCACTGGAGAATATTTATGTCAAGACCATAATTTTAACTGAAAAGCTTAATTATGCTACGCAATATACAGAAATCTGACGCCAATTAGAAGGGAACATAACATAGGTCTGGAAAAAAATGCTAAAAAAGTTTAATCTCAAAGAACTTTATCACCGACTGGATGGTTTTCGAGTTTTATTTTTGGAATTATTTTATTTCGAGTTTTATTTTTGGAATTATATTTTAAAATTCCAAAAATAAAACTGGAAAACCATCCAGTCGGTGATAAAGTTCTTTGAGATTAAACTATTTTAGCATTTTCTTTTCCAGGCTTTCCTTGATTCCAAAACATTTAGGCAAAATAAATTGCTCAAATCCGGGTTCTTTAGTTTCCCTTTCATAAAAGGTTGGCATCGGTAATTTTTCACACTGAATAATTGTTAATGATATTAAAGATAGTGATAATGGATTTAAAATATAAACTTAAATGTGTAAGAAAGATAATAGAAAAGCAAATGTAAATGACAAAAAAAATGTATGAATACTTACAAAGCAATATAAATAAGTAGCAATAGTGCAATGTAATATTTATGAAACACCCTGTATATATATGACTGAAAAAAATTTCCTAAAAATTTATCTATAAAAATATGTTTAAAGATGATTTTAAAAGATAAGAACAATAGTCAATCGTGTTAAAAATCATTAATAAAATATAATGGGAACTTATAGGCAATTTTATCTACGTTAACGATTTCAAATATAAAAAGATTCTCTCTCTCTCTCTCTCTCTCTCTCTCTCTCTCTCTCTATATATATATATATATTCATCTCTCTCTCTCTCTCTCTCTCTCTCTCTCTCTCTCTCTTCTCTCTCTCTCTCTCTCTCTCTCTCTCTCTCTCTCTCTCTCTCCTCTCTCTCTCTCTCTCTATATATATATATATATATATATATATATATATATATATATATATATATATATATATATATATATATATATATATATATATATATATATATATATATATATATATATATATATATATATATATATATAATTATTAATATCTAATTAAATCTTTACTGAAAAAATAAACAGAAGAAGTAAAAACTAAATACATTTTGATATAAACTAAATATATTTAAAAAAAAAATAAAAATGAAAAATTAAATTTAAAAAAAAGGATATGAAAGTTATGTTTAATTTCAAACTCTTAGTTAGCTATGTAAACTTTTTAAAATAATAATAGTACCAGTCAACATAGACATAGTTGTTGTTTTGCCTGCTCCGTTGTGCCCAAGAAGAACCGTTATCTGATTGGCGTACATATTCAAATGCATATTATTCACAGCTATCTTTTCCTTCCCAAACACCTGTAAAAAAATTAATCAAATGCTCATTTGGGATTATTATTATTATTATTATTATTATTATTATTATTATATTATTATTGTGTGCCTTATTTTACAAATTGTTAAATTATATTTAATTATAATTTTCAGTCATCTAAAGAAGATAGAAAGTGATTTACAAGTCGTAAAGTTTACTCATTGACTTTTAATTAACAATGATTATTGGTAGAGTTATTGCATTGTATTTTTGAAGGTACTAAATTCTTATTTGTACTTATTTACTTCAATTTTTTTTTAAAATATATTTTTTGATGTTACACTGCATTTGCTGCGAGTTGAGCATAATATGAGGGTTTTCTTCACTTTTAAAAAATAATTAATGATGGAATGTTATATATAGATTTTCCTTTAGTGGTTTCAGTATTTTTTTTTTCAAGTTTTCCAGGTGATTATTTCTTAATAGATAAGTTAAATAGTTTTCGTTTCTCGTCCTATTTTTGTAAACAAACATTATCGGTGGCGTGTGTTATGTTGTAGAAGAATGAAAACTTTTCATTCACGTTGATAGGCTGATGAATCCATTATTTAAGAAAGAATATGTAGAAATGATTAAAACTTGAAAGTAAAAAGAAAATGCAATGCTTAGAAAGAAGAAAACTTTACTGAGGAAAATATTTGTTCTTTGAATAGAATGGTACGAATTATTAGTGAAATAGAAAATGATTGAGATTATTAGTCAGTTAGAGTAGTGTTGTAACATTACATGACAATGCATAGTGTGATAGGTATGTTCCATTGCGATAAATTTTGAGATACCATGGTCAAGATTGTCTGAGATTCAGAGACTGAGATGTATGGAGAGAAGTGAGTAGAATGTTAGTTTTGAAGTTGGTGAGAAAATTGAAAGAAATGGTTGAAAAAGATCGTCTGAGGCGAAAGGTGAAAATGAAATGATATAAGTCAGATCACATGAAAAATTCAAGGCCTTGGAGTACTCTAGAGAGTGTACTGTGTACTATTTAATTAGGAGTGAAGTAAGTAAATAAATGTTGGATAAATCAGATACTTTGGCTAAAAGGTAAAAAAAGGGTATTCGACAAATATGACAAAAGGAGACATTGATAACAGTAGATTGGTGAATGGGCTTTCTAGATATTGGTGGAACCACGTTGTTAAGACTTATGTTACGCATAAATTTCCTTTGGATGACAGAGTTGAACAGAAAGAGAAAACGTTTTACTAAAATTGATAATAATTCTACGATACAAGTTAAAATGCAGAGCACTGCCTCTACCAATCACGATATCAAAGAAAACTCTCGAAATTAAACAGGAAATTTCGTTTTGGTGTAGAAGAGCGTTTTCACCGTTCTGCTGGTGGCGTAGCAGAAATAGGCGGTCGAAAAACTTCCAGAGGCGATGAGACTTCTAGCTAGAAAACCACAAATCATACAACAAGAGTCAAAAGCAGGTGGTTGATCAACTTTCGCATCACGGGCGATTCCTTTCGGTTATTTCGTGTGGCGTTTTTTCTCAGCTTTGTATCTATTGTGCATCTAAGTGCTTTTAGTACGCTTAACAAGAAAAAAATTATTGCCGAAGTTGTACAGTAAACACTTTTAAGTGATGTTCATTAAAAAAATACAAGAGAAAGAGAAAGAATTTTAAAAACTTATAAATGGCTCAACAAGTTCTTACTTGTGTTTCTCTTAATTCTGATAATAATTTACTTCATAGAACATAATAAATGAAAAATAACTTAAGTAACTTATTAAAAGGTAGTGTGAAACTTAAAATACTTTTGCATACGCATAACCTTTGAAGGATCCTTTAATAAAAATAAAAATAAAGTCGTTTAGATTAAAAGCAGAGGGTTAAGGTTAAAACATTACTGTTACAGAAAAATGTAAGCTATCAAAATACTTCATAATAATTTTCAATACAATACTAACCTTAGTTAAGCCTTTTATTTTTATTCCAGGATTCAAACCAACTGGGTTAGCCTCAAAATAAGTTGAATCAGTAGGTTGGGGATCTGGTCCTTCATTTGAAATAACATTGGAGTAGCCACACCAGTACTCTTTCTAAAAAGGAAAAGTTAACAAATTTCCGTAAAATACATTATCAAACAAAAAGTGACCATTATTGTTTATAAAAAAATTATAAATTCACAGCTGAAGATAATTTTCCCACCAAAGTTGGGGAAAATTTCTGAACGAGGGCCAAGTCAAAGGTAGACAGGTCCTGATACCTGTCGTTCGAAAGTGACCATTATTGTTTATAAAAAATTATAAATTCACAGCTGAAGATAAATGAGTGTGAATGGGAAAATAAATAAATGGGGAGTGTTCCAGACTTTAAAAGTACAGTACTTGTAAGATTCAGAACAGCGTTAAATATGGGGGAAGAGTTGAATAAAAAAGAGACAGACTGTGTAAAAATGTGTCTCACAAAACTTTTTCAATTGAGAAAGAATGCGATGGAAGACTTGAGAAGAGTAGTGTCAGCTGTAATAGCGATAGTATTGAGAGAGCGGCGCAACAATTCCACAAGGAAAAAAAACAGAGACTGGAGAAAGTTAGTAAGAGAGATAGAATTGATAAGACGACAGATTATAGAGACTTGAAATTGGTATCAAATCGAGAATAGGAAGGTTATGCAGTGCCGATTTATTATGTTAATTGACCTATCTCGAGTGGCTATTGAGGGAATTATTTTGGCAAAGAATACATAACAACATATTAATACGGATGAAACTTAAATATATACGTTTGTGGAGAAGCTTTGTAAATATTATTTTGTGTATATCATGGATTCTTGACATTAAAAAAAACAAACAAATAAACTACTGCAAGTATTGTTCGCGATAATTAATTCTTAACAATTATTATCTTCGTCTTTGGGATTGTGCTCGCAGTAAAAGCATCTCGTAGTATAGAATACTCAACGGAAGAAATGGCAGGTATGCAATTTTATGAATGGACGAGTGAATGAATATTTGAATTTGACTCGCTGACTATAAGCCGATATTTGCCTAAATCGAAGATGCTAGGCAAAGGAAATCTTTGAAGTAATGTATGAACGACTCTGAAGGCGAGGTATTTTACAACTTTGAACCTGTGACTGTAGCGTCGTAAGATATATCCCAACACCTGATGTAGTGGAGAATGAGCTTGACAGCATTGATGAAGATTTCAGAACATATCCACGTGAAAGTTATACAAAACGTAATGTGTTTCGCATAAGAATGTATTGAGAACTTTTCACAAACTATAATTCGTATTTTGTACAGCGAGTGCAGACTCTCGCTGACAATAGTTTTCAACCACAGATAAATCAACTCATCAAAAAAAAATTGGCGAGGACCAGATGCTGCCCATAGGTGGCAAGTTGTAAAGGCCTGTTCTAATCATGTAACTACAACGAAAAATAAACTGAACACTTTGCTAATGTCTAATATGCTAAATGAAAGAAAGAAAAATATTTATAAAGCCACTTAATAACAAATTATTCTTGGGAACAACTTTTGGTGAGTAAGTTGTTAAACCTGTTTTTGGGCTTGCTGATTTTGTAGACTTCAAAAATGACACTAATTTTTATCTATCAGCTCTGCTTCTAAAGATATGATGTACAAAAAATATTAATTAAATTCAAACAAGCATGAAACGAATGACAAAATTTTTTTTTCATTCAGATAGTTTTATCTTGCCTAAAGCAAATTTCTTAGATTTCCTGCGATGAGATGTGCCTTTTCATTATCATTTGGTACTCTGACAGTAATACATCATTGTGTGAGCATCCCATCGTCCACGTTACTCAGCTCTTGGTAAAATCGTTCACTCTGTTTCATTGGCATATCACAGAGGTTATCTGGGAAATATTCAAATGACTGCATAGGTAATACAATTTGATGATAATATTAAAGTTGTTTACAAGTAAAAAGCATATTCCCCATGAGTTCATCGAATTCATCAACCTTAAAGTTTCTCAAGGAAGTTCTTTACTACCATATAAAGTGATTACCAGCCAATTGCCTCAATGTTGTCAAGTAAATTCTTGAAAGGGGGGGGGTCTTTCATGATTTTCTGGATTTGCGGTTTATCGAATATACTGGTTTTTTCCTCTTCAAAACTCAGTGCCGGAAATATTCTATACAAGTGGTTATAACACATTTCATCTCTTTTCCAAAACTTCATAAATTGTTTCATCAAACCTAGTTTGATATAGTGAAAGTGGAAGCAACATGATATTTTTTCTCTGGCCACCATGTTTTCTCTAAGAGGCCACATTCTTATTACACAGTGTTCATCTTTCCCTCTAACGCCCCAGAGACATATAAAACACATATACTTAATGTACTTGCCTGGCTGGCTCAGGAGAAAATTAACCATCTTCAAATCCACACATATCACCCATTGTGGTCTCAATATAATATTTTTCTAACACTAACTACGCTAACCATCAACTTTTCTTCATTCTTCCAGAACAAGTAACCAATCGGGATTTTAAACTTCGTTTGGAGTTATCTTTGAACAACAGTTTTACTTTGTGGATATTCCAATAATACCCCCATTTCATCGGTAAATTTTACACATTGTTGCAGTAAACAAAATCCTCTTTTGAGAAGAATGGCAGTAAATCCTTTTCTAGGGAGAGAACATAGCACCATCCGAAGCGATGTAAGTACCTCCCACTGGGCACAGCCAGCAAAGTGATGGGATAGGCTAGACCATTCCGTTTCACTCATTTGCCCTTTGGTTCGTTCCTTTTTCGCGTTTCACCTTTTCAAAGAGTCTCTAGTGTACCTTAGTCTCATATTGGAGTGCCTATGCTCCCACTACACCCCTCCCCTTCTTCACATGTTCCCACAAATTTAAAAGCGTTTACTCGCACATTACCTTTTTAAATGAAAAAATGGCGAAACATAAAGCTGCCTCGGAGATGCTTGGAGAGGCAGCATCCAAACAATGCCCCTCATTCAGTCCTCTCCGACATCATTACTTGGGATGATAAGGATGGTGCCGCCAGGACCTTGCTGTGTCACTCTCTTTATATTATCACTATTACAACGACACTACTCTTCATAATTCTCCCGTACCATGCCTCCTCCATAGAGAAGGGTTACACAGTCTCACTTTTTCTCTAATTCCAGACTTAACCGCTATGCTCAATCTTTCATGTACTCTATTGGTGAAGTCTGGAATACAATGACTATTTTTTTCAATTTCCTTTGACTTGCACACCTTCAAATGCTGTGTATCATGACATATCGGACTTTAACTGGACTCTGTTTTTGATATTCCCTCAAGTCTGGTGGAAATTGGTAGGCCTCTGGGTTTTGCTCACCAGAGGAGATATATAATAAAAATAATGATATTTTGGTTCCCAGTAATAGTAAATTTTTCCCAGCCTACAAGCTAAAAATTTAGACGACTTTCTTGAAAAACTAAAGGTTCTTTATGAGGTAGTTCGATTCTTGTAGACTAAAATCTTCTGCACTGCTGACGAGCCTTTGAAATCACTATCACTTTGATAACATGTTTTCTTTGTCAGAAACTGATTCATCCTTTCTTGAGAGAGCTCCGGAAGATGGCTAAATGATGTGTAATGTATCTATTCTGAATATGTAACAGGCAGTCTGGAGAGGTCTACGTCAGGATAGATCCATTTACATTGTTTAAATTCACTGATTACCTTCAAATTCACCAAACAAAAATAAGTTTCCACTTTAGCTTCTATGTTCTCTCCAATATTATTGGTATACCAATTTCGGGTATCTCATTTTTCATCTGGTCCATTGCTGCTGCAGATGCCCCATACACGTTTCAGGCACATTATGAGGTGTCCATGACTTATCCTGGTTCCCAAGTTGTACTTTGAAATATAGATAAGATTAGTTCTTTTTACAAAATTAATAAGTTTAACTCCTCTCAATGAACGTGTATTCTCCGTAACTGAAACACAGCATATCAAGATGATTTAATAAATTTCTTCGCGATGAAGCCATATCAACATCAATAAAAGGAAAGAATACATATTCAATATACATTTCAAAAAGCAACATCAACAAAATCATAGCAACAATTTAATTAGTCAGATACATTTAGAATTACAAGAAAATCGTAATGCCGTTCCATAAAGGTAGTAAAACAGGCAATGACATAAAATATCTAAAAAATTTCAGCTGCTTGAAAAAAATTATGTTACTTTCTGATTCAATGGTAAGAAAAATACAGAATCAGGTCTAAAATCTCAAATTCCATGAAAAAATACTTACTCTTTCCCAGTAAATTATTAATGAAGAAAACTCAAAGCCAAATTATTTCAAATTCCACAATGATGTCACATTTCAAAATTAAACCAAAGAATAATTAACATTAACACTTAATTTTTAAATTTAAGAAACAAATATAAAACTTACTTTAAAAGGAAAATTCCAAGGAAGAGGAACCCCAAATTCACCAGGAAAAACTCCTTCAATATACCATGTCAGAGCTACAATGAGACAATAAATGTTAGTTCTTTAGCCATTATAAATTGAAAAATAAGTGTTAAGATATTCCTTTACCTTAAGATCTAAATAAGTAAAAGTTCTGACTATTAATGATCTGAATGTTACTTTCGTTATAAAAGGTTAAAGGTTTTTTTTTTTTTATAAAAGTGCTATTTTTTAAGTGTTTGTCTGAGAAATGAAAGGACCAATAGAAGACCAGGGTGAATATTTAAATGTACGCTGCGTCGGAGTAAAAGAGATTACTTAGACAAATTGAAAATCAAAAATATAAAACTAAAAAGTATATTTGGCTAGTCTGTGAAATTTAAAGGGAAACAACTTGGTTTGGTTGAAGATTGGCTTCCTTGACTTCTTTGTCTGGAACAAAAAAGTTAACAAGGTAAAAAATTGAGGGTTTATTTTAGTTACATGAATCATAAAGAAAGTGATAAATGTTAACTGGATATATTATACATTATATAGTATAACAGAGTGGGTTATAAAAAGTAGACAAAATATTTCTCCGTCTAGGCAGGATGAAGAAAGAACTAGAAGGAATTTTAAAAATTATGTTTGATGAAAATAAAGGGAGAGAAATAATTATGAAGATTGTTATTAATTTTCCATTTACGTATTTCTTTGTATGCTTGGCAATACTTAACCAAAACCTTAAGTATTTCAAAGACTGAAAAAATTTAATTTCTAGTTTATTTGATTCGCCAATATATGCTCATTAATTTAAAACGGAGTCAAATACATCAGAATTGTACTATAAAAAATGGCAAACGATTTCTTGAAAATAAAATAAACGTTCTTAAAAATCATCCGTATCAAAACTAATCAGATTTGAATAACGGTTTTAGAGGACACTAACAATATATCTTCTTAATTTTTTACTCAATATTCTCTCATGCACAAAAAAAAAAAAAAAAAAAAAAAATAAAATTTAAACAACAAATGACATTTCACTTATAGGTCCTAATTTAATATCACTTTTTAGCAGCTAATGATGCACAAATTGAAACAAAGTTTTAAACAAATAAATTTTTAAAAACTTTCATTCAAAATGACTATTTTTTTAGCATCAGCATAAAAATAATATAGTTTTAAAGGTGTTTGGTACTCTCTCTCTAGTGGATTACAGAGGTTGACTACAAGCAAACAGGAAATATTTAATTGTTAAAATATTGTAGAATATAAAGTTTTGGTGACATCAAACACTGTGTTGTTAAAGAATTGATTTTGTGTAAAAATCAAACATTAACTGAATTACCACAGGACTTTGACTGAAAAACTCTGTGTTTTCTAACACAAAATCTTTAATCTTATTGATTTGCCTATTCAATAAGATGTTAAGCGACCTGTGATAAAGGCTAAAAGAAGTCCGAATTTGGATCAGTCTAATATGAAATATTTCGTTCAGTTTGGTGCTTAAGTTAGCAAAAAATTGTCATAGTAGAAGCTTTGGAATTGAAAAAGTGAATCTAAACTGAAATTGGGTTACTTATGTTTTAAAGGATTTGAAACAGTTATAATTCAAGTAGAATACGTAAAGTAATGAGATAATTCTAAAACGAAGAGGTCTGTGAGATTTGGAGGCGACATAACATCAGCTTGCGTTTGTTTGTGGGAAGAGTAAAATGACGTAGTCTAATTCTGAATTTTTAAAAAATTATACTGAAAGCATAACTGTAGTCATACTTGTATTTCATTTTATATTTTAATAAGCAAAAGTAATAAAACAATCTTAGAAGGTTTAAGTTATAAATCTGAGGTTTGATTGCTAGGATAAATATAATGTGTGTGTATCCTGTAAGGCACAAGAAATATTGAAAGTATCTTTAAACAATCTTTATTGAAAATGAAAAGTATCTTTAAACAAAGTGAAAATAAATTTCACTTTAAATACCAAACAATTTCCCTTTAGCTTTCTTAAAATATATGAAACTTTTAAAAAAACTGCCAATTGACCATGTAAAACAAATTAATGCTGTTAATATAAATATCTTTAGCTATAAAAAAAAAACTAGCAAATAAGAATTGAATTCCTACCCGCATACAAAATTATGTCGAAGACCATCATACAAAGAACGTCAGCCATACTAAAAGGAGAATCAGGAGACACACCAGACGACAGGAGATTCCACTGAAGACCCGAACCTGTTCCCTCAAACATTGAGGCCAAAAAGCAGCCCAAACTCATGGCGGTGTTGAAGTAAACGCACATTCCAATCTTGAGATTTGTAGAAAGGCTATGGAACCTTGGTCTTAAATAGATGTTGGGAAGGTATGAAAACATCCAAATAGTTCCCACGGCCGTTGCACCGCTGTTTGCTAATAATAATAATAATAATAATAATAATAATAATAATAATAATAATAATAATAATAATAATAATAATAATAATAATAATAATAATAATAATAATAATAATAATAAGTGTAACAACAGAAAAGAAACCAAATTTCTTTAATACAAAGCAAGAAACAATAACAAGATAAAAAACTTTATAGCCTCAAAATAAGATTTTCAGTTTTTAATATTGGTCAAGTCAAGGGGTTCCAATATTAAGTTAATTTAAATATCAAACTATAAGATATATTCAAATGAAAAGGGCTTTTTTCTCAGAATAAGGGGTAAATTATTTAATTACAAAAAAACAATTTGGACAACTAACTAATGAACATTTAAAAAAAATTATCCAAATAAATCAGAATCAAAGTTTAAAAACCGTTTTCAGGAGAACTACAATTGATCTTATAAATGTTTACAAAATTTTTGTTTTCCCCTTGAAAATAATTCTTACAGAACACAATAACACCTGACATTTTTTGCTAATTATTTCGTTTTCAGCTTTTTAAACTTATGAAATTGTATTTTAAAGTATTGAACTTTTTCTGATATCATTTTTATCCTTTGACTCATTTCAATTGCGATAATGAAAACTCATAACAAGATATGTGTCATTTTTAAAGTTCTTTTTTCATTGATTTTCCTCATTCTCTTTAATCATTTAATATATCTATTCAGATTTCATTTAACTGTGCTATATTGCTAATTGTCACTAGTTCAATTTCTTTTTACGAACATATACGAAAAAAAAATTTTTTTATTCAAGTCTATTAACAGAGGTGTGCCCCAGTCCCCAGGGTTCTATCCTATCTCCTACCACAGCAGGGTTTACCAAACTCTAGCCTGTTGAGGAGTCCCTTAGCAGGTCAAATGATTTCTATGGAGCCCTAACTGGTGATCTTCTTTCCCTTCTCTCCGACTCTTAGTCTTCCGCTCTTCCACATTTCGGCAAATCTTTTGCTGTCGCTCTGGACATATCTAAAGCCTCCGATAGTCTGGAACATAGCTTTGATTTCTAAACTTCCCTCTTTCGGTATCTATCCTTCTCTCTGTGATCTTCTCTATAGATCGTTCTATAGCAGCTGTTGTAGACGGCTAACCGTTCTTCCTTTAAATCTATTAATAGTTGAGTTTCTCAGGGTTCTGTTTTATCTCCAACACTTATCTCTGCTTTTCATTAATAACCTTCTCACTATTACTTCATCTCCTATCCAACTCCTATGCTGATGATCCACCCTTCATTACTCTTTTCTGTTTGAAAGGCGCCCTTCCCAACAATAGTTAATAGACGAAAGGAGGGTAGCCTTGGAGCAAATAACCTCTGATCTATCTCGTATTTTAAATTGGGGCAGAGAACATGGTTGTTTTCAATGCCACCAAAACTCAATTCCTCCATCTCTCTACTCGACACAATCTTCCACACAACTATGATATCTTCTTCGAAAACACGCAACTCAAACCTTCATCTCTCCTTAATATTCTTGGTGTTTCTTTTTTTCGTGATTTTTCGGAAAGATCACATTTCTTCTCTTTCTAAACAAGCTTCTAAGAGGTTGGGTGTTCTGAGGAGCCTTTAGAACTACTTCATACCACCCCAGTTGCTTGCTCTTTATAGGGGTGTTGTTCGCCCCTGTATGGAGTATGCTTCACACATCTGAGGTGGTTCCACTGATACAGCTCTCCTTGAGAAGGTGGAGTCTAGGGCTTTTGGTATCATCAATTCTCGTGCTCTTAGTATCTCTCTTCAATCTTTTCCATCGAATTGATGCGTCACTCTCTCTATACTATTGCTATTACAACGGACACTGCTCTTCTGACTCTCCCGTCGCATACCTTCTCCTTTGAGAAGATCTCGTGCGACACGCCTTTCTACACAGTCTCGTCTTTTCCCTGTCCAACTGACAGACCCCAGACTTAACCGCTATGTTCAACCTTACATATACTCTATTGGTAAAGTCTGAAACACACTCCCTTTATCTGTTTTCCCAACTTCCTTTGACTTGCATACTTTCAAACGCCGTGTATCTGGACATATCGGCCTCCTTCGGCAGTGATAGAATTTTTCCCAACTCCGGTGGAATTAGGTAGGCCTCCGGCTTTTGCCCATCGGAGGAGATAAATATATATATAAGAAAAAATATAGTGATAACATAATAACATTGTAATAATGCAAAATAAAAATAATAAAAACTAAAATAAAAATTTATTTTTATT
Organism: Armadillidium nasatum; assembly: GCA_009176605.1. Classification (NCBI taxonomy): domain Eukaryota; kingdom Metazoa; phylum Arthropoda; class Malacostraca; order Isopoda; family Armadillidiidae; genus Armadillidium; species Armadillidium nasatum. The sequence goes on from SEYY01020283.1 coordinate 61,889, forward strand.
TTTTTGAGCTCTCCATTGTCTAATTTTGAGCCTTTCGGTTCCACATCCAATGCAATGACCACTTGGTTCCTCCTCATTACTAGTCCAAGCAAAACCAAAACTCGAATAACTGTCATATTTTCTCTTTTTAGAAAATTTAGCCGTTTTACAAGTGTTCACTTTCAATGAAGAAGTTGACGGTTTTCAACAGATTGTACACTTAACTTTCGTTTGCTTAATGTTTGTTTTTAACCACTATTCTAGTTTAAAGGGTATAATGTATAATTATTACACACTCTTAAACAGAATGGTCACTTGTATATTTTACAGCATTTTTGACTACTGACATACATCAGTACAAAATGTATATTGCCCGTGGTTGACATTTCGCAATGTTTTGCCAGATAAATAACATAGGTGTATGATAATTTTCTCTGATATCCTCGAAGAGTCTGAAGAACTTACTAATTTACCTTTCTTTTCCTAAAAAAATTGTCATTTTTAACAAATTTATTCAAATAATTCCTGCTTAAATATTCAAAGAATACTTGTGGAGTACCTGCACGTCGCTCATGGAGCACTATGGCTACGAGGAGCTCAATTGGGAAACCCTGTGACCCACCGTATCCTATTTTCCATTTTTGTTAATCTGCTCAGACAACTCAATCAATTCCTGTTCTAATTAATCTATACTCCATTCCTTTACCTTTTAGTCTGTTTCCCTATTTGTACTTACAGTTGCTAACAACTTCACCTTAGAAATTTCATTCTTGCTGGTTCATCTAAGAATTCCCAGTAGAGTAGCCTTAACCTTGTGAATTTAAACTCTTTAAAAACTCTGCTTTTATTTCTTTCAGCGGTCCTGTTGTCTCTCCTGCGAACAATATCATGTTATTTCAATGTGAACCATAAAATACACTTATAAACTAAATATCACACAGGTCGCTAATGCAGTTTCAAGAAGTTGTAAATTCTGCTAAAGCATCGAAAATTTTCTCCAATATACAGTTACCTCAACTATCCACCATTTTATGAAGTGCTGCTTTCGTATCTCAGAGGGCTGCTACTTTATCAGTCTTTAAAAGAAGCTTAAATCAAAGGGAAAAAAATTTATTTACTTTCAAATTTTTTTTTAACTTCCTTGATCATATATGTTGAGATGCCAACTTTGCTGTCTTTTTTTGGTACTACAAAGACAGGAGCTTGAAGGAACTGACCATCTACATTTTACAACCTTCGTGACGCTCTCGAATCATAAAAGGTACCGTTTTTAATTTCTTCAAAGCAAATATAATACGGAGATCGGCAATTCCAAGTTTGTTCGATGAAATGCTTCATACCTCCCAGTAACCTATACTTGTTTTTTCTACCATATTTAACCTTCTACTTCAAAGTTTGCGTGTGCGCTTGGTATAGAGAGGATCTTATTGCAAATTTATAAGGCAAAAATATTTAGAACTTGCAAGAGGAGATATTATAATTGCATAGATGTAGTGCGGTTTTAATTTCTTTATGATCAGTACCTCACACGAAATATTTAATTACAATCATTATTTCTCAGTCCAACTGCCATTTCCAGAAGAGGTTTGTTTAAGGTGATTTTAAATAGTGTGATAAGAGAATCGAAATTTGGTAAAAAGTTAAATCTAAAAGTGGTTCTTACAGTGGCATAGTTTCCCAATAACACAGAGAAATTCACTATTTTATTGCAGGCATAATATATCCTGAGAAGTTATTTAATAAAAGGATGACGAGGTCATTAAAGTATAAGAGGTATGAAGCAATTTAATAGTTGAAAGAATGAAGGATTATATATGGAGTAAGAAATTCTGCAGTGAAATTGATGTATAAGTATATTTTAGCCCTACTGATACTGAAAACCTCCAATTCACTACTCTAGTTCCTTGTCCTCACCCATTTATATATATATATATATATATATATATATATATATATATATATATATATATATATATATATATATATATATATATATATATATATATATCCTCCGGTGGGCAAAGGCCGGAGCCCTACCAAATTCCACCGGAGTTGGGAAAGATCTATTATCATGGTCGATATATATATATATATATATATATATATATATATATATATATATATATATATATATATATATATATATATTATATATATATATATATATATATATATATATATATATATATATATATATATATATATGAAAGGACTCCTCTTGAGCCAAATCTTTTTATTAAAAACAGCAAAGCAAAAAATGAATGCAACATACGTGAAATTGTTTATTAATAAATACATTAATTTCTTTCTAATCAGTACCACACATAAAAATAAACATTGTGTATTGTTTTTTTTTGCTTTTGTTTCTTTCTATATTATATATATATATATATATATATATATATATATATATATATATATATATATATATATATATATATATATATATATATATATATATATATATATATATATATATATATATATATATATATATATATATATTGTCAACGTTACAGTCAATGCTATGACCATTATCAAGACACTGAAACAAAGGAAAGGCACATAAACAATAAACAATAAAAAATAATAAAGAATTAAGAATACAAAATATATATAACACAAATTATGAGAACAAAAATTTTAAGTGAATTAAAATAAAAATAGGTAACATCAGCTATGTGCTGAAGAATGAACACTAGACTGAAAAAGGTAAACGAATTTATAGAGAGAAATGAATATCGAGTTGGTTGGTTAGAAACTGATAAATAAAGGATATATGGTACCAAGCAAATCAAGCGCACGCACGCATATATATATATATATATATATATATATATATAATATATATATATATATATATATATATATATATATATATAATATATATATATATATATATATATATATATATATATATATATATATAGGCATTAGGAACCAATAAAGTTATATACCACTGATACTTAAAAAGAAACGGAAGCGAAGATTTGTAACGAAACAGAAAAGAGATTTTAAAAGATGAAACGAAAGGAAAAGCATATATGAAGATGAGGAAAAGATTGAGATAAAATTCTTAGAAAGTTTGGAGGTCCATAAGGAACAGTGGAATGGTTGAGGTATGGAGCAGTAAGGACAGGTAAAAGGAGGGTAGTAGATTTTTGATAGGATTTGAAAAATATATTGGGATATTATGTTAGTGGGGAAGTTGAGAGACTTGAATAAATTGTTTAAAAAATTAAATTTGGAGTGGAGAGAAAGATCAAGAGGAGGAAATACTGTACGCACGATGTAGATGAATATTTAATATGGTGTTAATTTTGTATTTAAAGAAAGTGGAAATATGTGTGTGCGTGCTTGGTTTGTTTGCTACCATTTATCTTTTATTTAACAGTTTCTTAACCAACCAACTTGATATTCATTTCTCTGTATAAATTAGTTTTTCAGTCTAATGTTCATTCTTCACCTTAAAGCTTGTTATCTTGTTAATTTAGTGATGTTAACCTTTTTTATTTTAAGTCAATTATACTTTGAGTTCTCATAATTTGTGTTATATATATTTTGTAATTTTTTACTAATTATTTTTGTGTTTGTTTGTGTGCCATTCCTTTGCTTCAGTGTCTAGATAATGGTCATAGATTTGACTGAAACGTTTACAATAACATTAATATATCTTTAACTTTGTTTTTTCATTATTAAACAATTTCACGCATGTTGCATTCATTTTTTTGCTTTGCCGTTCTTTATATATATATATATATATATATATATATATATATATATATATATATATATATATATATATATATATATATATATATATATATATATATATATATATATATATATACAGTGGAACTCCATATTCGTCATTAATCCGTTCCTGAGGGATGACGAATATCGAAAAAGACGAATATCGAATAATTTTTTCCCATAGGAATTAACTAAAAATGGATTAATTCGTTCCCAGCCTCGAATTTTGCCTATCTATTCTTTAACAAAAAAAAAAAATTTCAATCTAGAATCGATCTCCGAAATCATTTCAAACACTGTACGATTCAACTACAGTACATATTAAACAGCGTACTGCCATAAATAATACGTAATACGCACTGTGTAGGCCTACATAAACGCTAAACACATAAAATTTTAAAAAGAAATTAATCTTTTGGATGAGAAAAACAATGATTGTTATTAAGAGTTTTTATTTTTAAGGTTATAGGCTTTCGTAGGTAGGACGAATATTGATTTTTCGACGAATATCAGAAAAAAAATTACAGGGCGAATATCGGAAAAGACGAATACTGGAGGGGACGAATAATGGAGTTCCACTGTATATATATATATATATATAATTAATATAATCAACAAAATACCTTTTGAAAAGATCGTTGAGAGGAAAAAACAAAAGAGATGGCGCAACAGCTGTAAATAAAGAGAAAAAAGAAGACCAAAGATGGATCGCTGTTATCGAGTACCGCAAGACTTTCTTTTCCATTCCTGATATAAAAGGTAAAAAATGTTATTTTTAATAAGAGAGAGAGAGAGAGAGAGAGAGAGAGAGAGAGAGAGAGAGAGAGAGAGAGAGAGAGAGAGAGAGAGAGAGAGAGAGAGAGAGAGAGAGAGAGAGAGAGAGAGAGAGAGAGAGAGAGAGAGAGAGAGAGAGAGAGAGAGAGAGAGAGAGAGAGAGAGAGAGAGAGAGAGAGAGAGAGAGAGAGAGAGAGAGAGAGAGAGAGAGAGAGAGAGAGAGAGAGAGAGAGAGAGAGAGAGAGAGAGAGAGAGAGAGAGAGAGAGAGAGAGAGAGAGAGAGAGAGAGAGAGAGAGAGAGAGAGAGAGAGAGAGAGAGAGAGAGAGAGAGAGAGAGAGAGAGAGAGAGAGAGAGAGAGAGAGAGAGAGAGAGAGAGAGAGAGAGAGAGAGAGAGAGAGAGAGAGAGAGAGAGAGAGAGAGAGAGAGAGAGAGAGAGAGAGAGAGAGAGAGAGAGAGAGAGAGAGAGAGAGAGAGAGAGAGAGAGAGAGAGAGAGAGAGAGAGAGAGAGAGACCGATCTTTTTAGATTTAATTAAATTCATTGCAACTTGTGTCTATCCCCTCAGATATTTTGAACTTCTTGTTCTTAAAGGGTTGCTAAAATCGTTTAATCAGTTTGTTAAATATAATGTAAAGCTTGAATATTTTAAAGTTTATCAGACTGAAATAAAATAAATGTATTTACTGTAATATCTTTTATCGAAAAATTGATGGGATATTTAGAGTTATGTCGTTACTTTAAGTAATTAAGTCAGTAAATTTAACAACACTGCTTCTCAAGTGCAAAAGCCATTTTCATATTTATATGTGCATTTGGCGTAAGTTATGCATATTTATAAAGAAATTAGCAGCTCACCAACGAGTACAAAGCAATAGGGTGACGAGAACAGTTGTTGCAAGAAGGAACATCAAAGACTTTACAAACCATGCTGCCCAATGAAGCCAGTTGTCAAGGCCCATCATTTTCATTGATTCCTGTGGAAGTGTTCAAATGTAACTACAAAGACTACTCATTCTTTAACACTAACTTATAAAATGACCGAACAAACAATTCTTTTCAAAACTTAAGACCATAAAAGCGAAAGTAAATTTTTTCCTGTTTTCCACCTTTTGTAATTGATAATAAATGTTAATGAATTTAACACGATAAAAAATGTAAAACTTTTCATTCTATGTGACCTTACTTACTTTTAATTTATTTTCTTTTTCATAAATCACATTTTTTGAAATGTTAACAGCTGGATATAAGTAGGAGAGTAACAAAACCAAAGGGAGCCATGCTTGAAGAACTACTAAATAGGTGTCATCGTAATATGGTGGATAAGGCATCCTCTGCATACTTAGCGAAGCCCAAGCTACCAAATTAAAGGCAAATATTATATTTCTCTTATAACATACAAAAAAGTAGTCAACAAAATAGTTGGGAAAGAGAAACTGATATTATACTAAAGTAAAATCTGAATGCAACAAATTTAACCTACGGTTCTTTAATATTATTACCCATATTATGGGTAATAGAATGCGTACATTTTTAACAACACAAGATACCACCCCTCCCCTCAGAAAAAATGATATATATATATATATATATATATATATATATATATATATATATATATATATATATATATATATATATATATATATATATATATATATATATATATATATATATATATATATATATATATATATATATATATATATATATATATATATATATATATAGATTTAAAGGACATACAGCATTCAATTGCTAAAAATGAGCTGCTTAAACATGAATAAAGCAAATAATAAATTAGTAAAAAAATATTAATCCTATTTAACTTACAATCAATTTCTTTTCCATTGAAATAATCAGCAATTCCTTTATCGACAGCAAACTGGATTGCAAGGAAACCTTCTTCAAAGTATCCTGCCAAAACAAAATAATGACTCAATTATAAAATGAATTTAAACTTCAGCCCCCATGCTTGTTCAAAACTTCTTTTAAGCTTTTATAATCATGCAAATGAAAATAACAACAAAAAGTAACTTATTGATACAGGAAAATTCAGAGATACAGTACATGGTCTTCTGCTCTTAGGGACTATCAGGGGAGTTTTGTGAGGTGGCGCTTGACATATTCAAGACTTTTGATCAAGAGTGGCATTTGACTCAATTCTTCAAGCTCTCTTTCTTGCATTGCCTCTTCCTCTTTGCTTATTCATGTCTAGTTTCTCTCAAATCGCTCTAAATCAGTAATCTTTTTATCTTTCTATGTTAAAATGGGTATTCCTTAGGGTTTTGTTCTATCCCTTATTCTATTTCTACTATTCACCAACAATCTACTCATTCTTATACTGACGACTCAACTCTACATTCTTCCACTCTTTTAAAATCTGTTCCATCTTATACTTTTAGAGTTGCTTCTCATCTTCAACTTTCTGATTCTATTCTTGCCCATCTGTATTTGAATCTCCAGTGGAGTCATCGCAACCTTATGAAATTAAATCCTTTAAAAACTCAATTTTTCACATCTCCCTCTCTAAAACACGACTTAATTTTCCTATCTTCTTTGATGGATCGGCTGTATTATCTGTGAACAACAAAACTTCTTTGTCTGAGCATAAAAGACAAATTAACTTGGAAACCTCATATTACATTGCTAATGTGGTATCACAAAAGCTAAGAGTTTGTTCAGAATATATATATATATATATATATATATATATATATATATATATATATATATATATATATATATATATATATATATATATATATATATATATATATATATATATATATGGATGACCGGGGCCCCAGTCCCGGCCATTTTTACTGACCCCAGCTAAAAATCTGGGAAAACCTGTGTTTGCCTGCTGGGGTTAAAATGGCAAATTATACTTATTAATGGTGGATTAAATCAAACAAAATATAAGAAAATTAAGATTTTTTTTCTTGCTTTTTCAATATTTTCTTTTTCTTTTCTGATTCTTTTGACCTCTCCTCTTTTATTTGTGAATGTTCATCTGTGTGTTTTGATTTTAGATGCCCCCATCTAGTTTAAAAGCTAACTTGCTAACTTTTACTATAGTGACCTTGATTTTGTATATAAAATTTAGAGTAACACACAGCAAATACACCTTTTAGTTGAATTCTATCTTATCCAGAAAGTACACCCAGATCCACAAGTGTGTGAAAATATCCTGTATAAAAGTATATGAAACCTTTGTAAATTTGGGGCAATGGCGAGAAAGAAAATTTTTACTTTGAGCACCCAAAGATCCTCTTCTAATTTCCTGACTGCAGATTTTACATTTAGCTATTTCGAGCCTATCCTGAGACATTGTAAAGTACTCCCATACTAATGAAGCTGATCTTTTAGCCATAGTGACTGAAAGTATAAAGAAAATAAGAACTTTAAAATAATGTAGTTAAATGATACAAGTTTGATACACAGCAATAAGATAGCAATGATATGTATAAATACAGGTTTTATTGATAATTTTAGATCTTACATTTTTCAAACTTTACCTTAGGGTCTTACCTAAGTAAACCTATTAAATCACTATTGTGAATCAGAAAAAAATTATCAAATTTTTTTGCAGTTTTTAAAACTTTT
>SEYY01020283.1:75000-97500 GCA_009176605.1 Armadillidium nasatum
AAGATAATTATAATTTAAAATCTATTGTTTTTTTAGTATTGTTGCATTTTTAAAAATATTATCACCTTTTTTAATGAAAAAGATAATTATAATTTAAAATCCATTTTTATATTATCTTAATTAATTTCTTAAGTACGAGTATAAGAAAACAAAATAAATTCCTGCATTATTTTACACACTTGAATCTACTTTTATTTTTAGTCTTTCTTTCGAAAGCCCCTCCTACATTGTCCACTTTATTAAGATTTGTGTTCTGTGAAAATCTTTCACTAACTTTAGTCCTTCTTGAATGAACTTTGAATCAAACTTTAAAAGTTTTATAACCTACTTCTATTTCAAATTTTTATTTTATTTTCCTGCATTTATGTTTTAATGCATATTCGTTAAATGGACAGAAACGATTTGGTTTAATGATTAAAGAACTCAATCGCTTCATAAAGATGTTTATTGTGTATCTTACTTATTTGCTTGTAATTTAACATGATGCACACAAAAAGAGGCATGCTACTGATCCATAACCAACAGGTAAAACACCCTGCCCCAGATCCTAAAATGTTCCAAAACTACTCTCATCTTTCTATTTTTAAATTAAAATAAACTCGTTTCTTTTACTTTCTTTCTCTCCTCTATCCATTTATTAATTTTTTAAGCTTCAGAGCTAATTAACTGACAATCCTTTCATGGATATAATACAGTAGTCAAAGCACATTATGAAGCGACATTCATAGGAGGCAACATGTACATTAGAAAAAACTTATTTCTAGGGACACCATTCTACTAGAATGTGGTGAATTAACAAATGAGGATATGGAACCATCTAAGAGAAATCTAGACATGAGTAAGCAAAGAGAATGGAGGGAAGTTTAGAGTAAGGCGAGTGCTATACCCGATCAAAAGCTTTGGATATGTCAAGCGCCACCACACATGACTTCCCATAGTCCCTAAGAACAGACCATAAATCAGTGAAACTGAAAAACATATCACCAGATGACCTCGAGTGTTGAGCCATACAAATCATATATCCGATAAAAATCTGCCATTCTATCTCCCCTTCTATTCAACTTATTCACAGTCGACAGTTTAATGCTTTATACTACAGATATTAATAAAGTATGCAGACGATATATCAATCATTATTAAGAACACATCCTTACCCATAACCAACACACACCCACACACAAAATTACATCCAAAAATAGAATGATCACCTCTTCAGAAAAATTTTTAATCACCACTGACAGACTCCAATCTTCCGATTACCCGCAGGTAAAACTACACAGTGACATTATTTCACTCAACCTCCAAATATTATCAGACTCATGAAACATGTATACCCACATATTTTAAGAATCTCTCAAAACAACTTCCCCCAAAATATTCAGATCACATTAACCAGATTGAAGATGGGTAATCGTCCTGATATATACACAGTAATTACAAATTACTTCCAGAAATGTTTCTCCCCCAAAACCCTATGCCATTCCGCATGGGAATAGGATGTGGATTTGGACGAACTTTCCAGACTTTGGTGCCCGGGTCCTATCCATGCAACACATGGCACGTTAGAGTTGAGATTTTTCACCCAAATGTAAAATAGCCTTCCCAATTTAGCTTAGATCTGAGTCCCCTACAATGAGCTGTCTGATCAAAAATTGGAAATACCAGTTTTTCATTTGTACCTTCACCACGAGGAAGGAGGTTGAGCTAAGCACAATATCAGAATAGAATCTCATAAAAGATAAGAGAAGCACACCACCGTACGTAAGAGAAAGAATGGTAACAGGTCACAAAAATAATAATAAAGATATTTTTTTGAGTTATCTACAGATGCAGGCACTTCTCACTGAAAAGAGGAGATATTAATGCGAAATTTCAACACTGGGGTTTGCACCTATATGATGGTGATGATGATGATAATGATGATAATGATAATGATGATAATGATGATAATAATGATGATGATGAAAATGATGAAGTAATAAAAAATTAGAAATAACAAAAATAAATGAACGAAGGGTTTCACAGACACAGAAGTGTCTATGTCACCTCTCCGTGATACGAAGTTTCCTTTCTTGGGGGGTAAATTGCAAGATCTACAAATTTAAAAATAACCAAAATATATAAAGAATTTAAGGATAATTTTAATACCGCTGAAGAAGTCCATGAAATTAATAAAGCGTTTGTGCCTTCTTCTTTCATGTTTCCATTTTTCATAAAGATTTTTTCGTCTAAAGATCCACATTTCAGTCTGGCGTAAGAGACTATCTATCAATCTCTCTTTATTAGGATTTTCTTCAATAAAAGTTTGAAACTTAGGAATCTTTTTGGCTTTTTCTAATTTTAAGTGAATATTTTCATTTTGAAATTCGGAGGTATTATCAATGGTGATAAAAGAGGGTAACTGAATTTCTCTTCTTCGTCTGCTAGCTTCATTGTTAGAAGACATAATAATGTTAAACAGAGCACTGAAAATATCCGAGTTTGAAGGTCTGAAAAATAATTTAAAAAAATTAAAAATGTAACTAAAAAAGAATATTTAAGTGGAGTAAAACAAAATCTACTCTACAATAACAACTACTTACTGCTATTGCTACTACTATATATTGTGAAAATTGAAAAGATTGAAAACTTTCGATCGTAAATTGGATATATACCATTTGAATGTTTAATTATATTCATCTTTTCAAGTTTCCTTATGACAAAAAAGAATTCTTAAATTTTTAAAAGTATATATAGAATACATTTTATCAAAATATTCAAGAATATTTTGTTGTCGCTTACTCCACAATTAAGAATAGTAACAAGGAATGAAAAATGCTTCAGCAGGATGGAATACTAGAAAATGTATTTAAGAGAGATAAGTAGACTGTGTGTGAATATGAAGAGTCTAAGTAATATAAGATGGCCTAGAGTGGGATATTGAATGAAAGAGTCTTTTACCTTTGCTGAAAGGAAAAAAGGGCAGAATGGAGTATTGGATTTATGAAAACAATCAGAACAACTAAAAGTTTAAAATCTAATTAAATTTATAATATTTTAGGTCACCTTTTTTTTAAGAATTCCTTGTAGGCTGTCCTCATAAATTACAGTAGGAACTGAGAACAATAGTCTTATTTTTTAATTTCTGTTTTTTTCGTATTTACCTACTTTAAAAGTCAACTGACAAACATGTTATTCACATTAAACTTTTTCTTCTAAATTTATATATTACTCGTTTCTTTTCAGTTTAAATTTTCTCCACAGATGCTCTAAGAAAACTGACACCAGGGTAGGCTATATTCAGACATCTGATGCCACTAAGTCATACTTAACCAAGGCAAAAATATCCTAACAATTTTTAATTAACCTTATAAATTATTAGTTTTTTAAATGGCATAATTTATACTGAAATCAACAACAAGGAGGTTCTGCTCCAGTGACGTACAGTGTAAGGTCCTTCACCAGGGAGCATCAGATCGAGTTTGGAATGTTATTGACAGCTTCATTAAAGCCTATTGAGTAAAAACAATACATAATACACTGCCGTGCGTCAATAAAATTATTTCAAGACAGTGTCGTGTGGCATCGAATTTGAAACGAATGATCCAAAATCAAGGCCTCAAGGAAGAAGGAAAATTGCCTCCTCAGTCCCAAGTGAAGGTTTCACAAAACTCCCAAACTCCATTTGCTGCACATTTTCACAAGATCGCACAAATTTTTCAAGGTCATATTTCATAAGAAGAAATGTCACACATGTAATTTAAACAAAGGAAAGGATCCTATATAGAGAGTCAGGAAATATGTAAAGCTTACCAAATGCAGCAAAATTATTCTCTCCATAATTAAACTTTTTTTAAACTGAAAAGGACTTCTGGGGTTAAGATTAAGTCTAATAAATAATAATAATAATAATAATAATAATAATAATAATAATAATAATACAACTTACTTTAATGTGTCAGGGAGAGAAGATACATCAAAAGCTTGAAAAGTAGTTGAGTACTCATAAACATTAGAAGGCGCAAGATCTCTTATAATGACTAATAATATGCAAAATACTACTGACAACACTATCTCAAGAAGGGTTTGTTTCTGAAAAGTGATATATATATATATATATATATATATATATATATATATATATATATATATATATATATATATATATATATATATATATATATATATATATATATATATATATATATATATATATATATATATTATATATATATATATATATATATATATATATATATATATATATATATATATATATATATATATATATATATATATATATATATATATATATATATATATATATATATATATATATATATATTTCGTGGGTAAAAATCATAGGCCTTTAATTTCTACTAGAGTTGGAAAATTCTTTAAAAGGGTTAAATTAAATGCCGACGTGTCGCCAGACAAGAAGTTTGAAAAGTTGGGTAAAGAGATTAAGGGAGTGAGTTGCAAACTTTACAAGTAGAGTCAACATTGGCAAGGGTAGTTTTTACCAATTTCGTTTTCCCTGGAAAAACATCTTTGGAAAAACTGAGAAAAAACTTTGGAAAAACTGCTGGTACTAATGGGAAAAACCTCAATGATAAAATTAAAGCAACTTCTGCTTATCAAATTTGGATACTATTATTACATTTATTTATTTATTATTTAGTTTAATGCTAATTTGCTACACTGAATTAAATTATGAATATTAGTTGATTAAGCAATACAATTCTGATATCATTATATCGTCATTATTATATTTAGGTGATTAAACAATAAAATTATAATATGACTTGACAAGTTGACAGACTTGTACAGAGAGTGTGCCAACATGTCAAGTCATATTATAATTTTATTGTTTAATCACCAAAATATAGTACTAGATTAATATAATGATATTACAATTTTATTGCAAATCAACTAATATTCATTGCCTAATTCAATGCTGCAGATTAGCAGTAAACTAAATACCCCCAGTGTAATATAGTACCCAAATTTGATAAGTAAAAATTGCTCTAAAGGAAAAACTGGGAAAAAGGTTCAAAGAGTTTTTCCCAATCAACACTGAGTAGAGTACATTTAAGATTAAGCATAGCGGTTAAGTCCGGGGTTGGATTGTTGGACAGAGAAAAGATGAGACTGAGTAGAAAAGTGTGTCACACAAGCCCTTCTCAATGAAGGATGTATGAAACTAGAAAGTTCAGAAGAGCAATGTCCATTGTAATACAGATGGTGAGAAACAATTTGATGGGCAGAGATGGGAGAGTTAGTGAGAATAAGAGTTTATAAGATGAAAAGCCCTAGACTCCATCTTTTCACAGAGTTAAAGAGTGGATCTACCTGAAACGTGTGAAGTGTACTCTACATAGTGGCGAAGACCTCTATAAAGAGCAAACAAATTGGGTGGAGAGAAGGAATTTTGAAGGCGTCTCAGAACACCCAACCTCTTAGAAGTTTCTTTTTCAAGAGAATAAAATATTTCCAAGAAAAATCATGAGAAAAAGAAACACCAAGATTATTCAGGATGGATGAAAGTTTGAGTTGTATGTTTTTGAATTAGAGTTCACAGTTGAGTAGAAGAAAATGTCAAGTAGAAAAATAGAGGAACTAGGTTTTTGAGACACTAAAAACAACCATATTTTCTCTCAAAATTAGAAATTCAGGAAGGATTAAAAGGCTAGTTTCTCCATAGTCACTCTCCTAGCATCAATGTACTGCTGTCGGGTAGGCCATTTTTCAAAATGAAAGAAACTATGAAGTGTCTTTCAAAATGAAAGGAGAAATGAAAGGTTAAGTCACTGGCATAAGAGTGGGTAAGTGATGTAATAGAGAGAGGGACATTAGTGAAAATTAAGAAAAAAAAGTAAAGGATAGGACAGATCGTTGAAAACACTACAATTAACAGATTTAAAGAATGAATGGAGGCTGTTAACAACAGCTGTTATTGAATGACTCTAAAGGAAATCAATTAGAGAAATATACATACCGAAAGTGGGAAGGTTGGAAATCAATGCTTTGTGGCACACTTTATCAAAGGCTTTTCAGTATCTAGAGCCACAGCGAAATATTCATTGAATGTGAAAAATAGAGGACCATAAGTCAGGGAGAAGAGAAAGATTACCAGCAGTGTGTTCCTTATGAAAATCTAGATTAGTGATCAGAGATATGATTTGAAGAATTAAGATGTTTCCAAATCTTACTGTTCAGGACATTAAAAATAACTGAAATTCAAGAAATAGGATTAAAGTTAGAGAGTTGTGAGGGGTCCTCTTTTCCAAACAGCCTGAAAAAGCATACTTTTCAAGCAGAAAGGGAAGTTTAAAGTAGATTAAAAAGAAACGAAATAATTTATCAAGACAGGGTGGAAGGTCAGAAACATAAGTTTCAGAACTACAGGAGGGATACCATCAGGATCCAGTGTCATTATGATGTTAAACAGAGAAAGAGATAAGATAATGTCTTTAGAATAAATTACAATATTAGGAGGCATAAATGAACTGGAAGGGGTTGGAGAAAGAGGAATAGCTCTAGAATTATCTAAGTTTGAATTTGAAGCAAAAGTTTGAGTAAAGTTCAACTTTAATAGCAGAAGGCAAAATGGAAGGTGTGTCTTAGGAATATATATATATATATATATATATATATATATATATATATATATATATATATATATATATATATATATATATATATATATATATATATATATATATATATATATATATATATATATATATATATATATATATATTCACAATTTTGTACCTCATTTCATGGACTTTCCAATATTCAAGGAGGGGAGATTTCTGTTAGTTTTTTTCATAGGATCCACATAGGGGATCAAGCCATCATATATATATATATATATATATATATATATATATATATATATATATATATATATATATATATATATATATATATATATATATATATATATATATATATATATATATATATATATATATATATATATATATATCAGAGGTGGGCACCATTATTCAAAAAGGTAATTCCATTATTGCTATTCTGTTACTTGAAAAAGCAACTCCATTATCATTTTTCCATTTCTTTGAAAGGAATAGGAAAAGTAACGAACATTACGTTACTACGTTACTTTTAGCTTTTGACTATGACATTAATTACATTATCTTTGGTAATTTAGAAATTTGTGTATAGTAAATTTTTAGTATTATTATTTGAAGAAAAATTTTACTGATAAATTTTTAATAATTATTACATAAAAAATTAATAATTACACATAAATTACAAACACGAATATATATTTGTTTGTATATTCATTTTTGTCATTCCTTTATGAGGTTGCATTTTCAATGTCTTCTGCATCATTTAAATTTAAATATTTTCATTTAAAGAAAATATGCACTTTAATTAGGTTAAGCATAAACAGCAACATTGCTTGAAAAATACATAAAGCAAGTATAGAATCTATGTAAGATTATATTATTGGCTTTTAAAGTTTACATTTCATAAGATTAGTATATATATATATATATATATATATATATATATATATATATATATATATATATATATATATATATATATATATTATATATATATATATATATATATATATATATATATAAACAGATTTTTTAGCTTGACTGGGGTAGTCAATTGGCTATCAAAGATGGTTGAACAAAATGTAATGGACTAAAAAGTAACAGGAAAACATAATGAAAGTTATTCGGTACATTACTTGAAAGAAAAAATAACTAGTCCATTATTCTGTTACTCAAAAAAATTAGTTTCATTAGCAACAGACTGGTCCCACCTCTGTGTGTGTGTGCGTGCGTGTATGCATGCGTGTATGTATGTATGTATGTATGATATGTATATATATATATATATATATATATATATATATATATATATATATATATATATATATATATATATATATATATATATATATATATATATATATATATATATATATATATATATATATATATATATATTACTAACCTTTCGTCTTCTTTGCAGTAGCCAATTCTTCCACATAAGCAAGCAGAATTTTCTAAATGTGGAGACATTTTTCTTCATCGTTTTTACTTGGTAGGCATCAATCCAACCTCTATTCTACATATATATATATATATATATATATATATATATATATATATATATATATATATATATATATATATATATATATATATATATATATATATATATATATATATATAACAAACCTAATAAATTATCAAATTCTAAACATACAATTTTTCAAAATCTTAGTCAACAATACCACACACACACCATAATCTCCCATCCCACATCAATATTCTGTCTAAACAATTACAAACCATATCTAGCACCCCTGAACACAATCACCAACCTAATCATAGGAGAAGACTTCAACGCCCACCACACAGCATGGTACCAACACTACCCAACAGACCTCAGAGGAACCCACATCCTAGATACCCTAGAAACATTAAACATTTTAAACTACAAAAACCTACCTACCCAACTACCCCAACATGCCAATCAATCTCCATCAGCTCCTGACATAACCTTCTCATCACCATCTCTCCATACAAACCTCACATGAAAAATGGAAATAGGCCTAACAACTGATTATACCCAATAATAAATAACATACACAGTTGCTAAACACATATACCCCAAGAAAACAAATATTCACAAACTACAAAAAAGCAAACTGGACAAATTTCACACACCACATAGAAACACATCTAATCCAACAAGAAATAACCAACACACATTCTCTACATTCAGCTATCAACTCCCTCACAAATATAATACACAAAGCATTCAACTTATACATACCCAAAGGCTACAGGAAACACTACAACCCCTCTCTTACACCAGAAACCTGCAACCTTATAAAGCAAAGAAACCAACTCTGACAACATAGATCACACACAACAGACATCACCATACAATTAAACACCATAAATGCACAAATCTCAAATCACAAAACAAACAAATTCAAAGAATACCTACAAAACAACCTAAACCCCAATGATAAAAGAACATGGCAGGTTATCAAACGACTACACAACTCCCAAAACAACCCTCCAACACTAAACAAAGCCTTAAAAGAAAAACAACAGCACTCTTCCTTCACCCAAACAACACTGCAACATTCTCGCTCAGCACTACTCAAGCATCTCGTGTAAGCCCATACACAACAACAATAGGAAAATAATCTGACAGCTCAAACACACACACTTTAGAACACAATCCAAACCCCCCCCCCTTCTCTAATCAGGACATTACCCAGGGAATCAAAACACTCAAAAACTCCCCAGCTACAGGCCCAGATAACATCCCAAGCTTACATCTAAAACATCTAGGACCCATAGCTACTACATTCCTAACCCAAATATACAACATATCTTACACATACAACTTCATCCCTGCAATATGGAAGAAGGCAATAATTACCCCTAACTAAAACACAGGAAAGACCCAAACCTCCCATCTTCATCCCGATCTCCCTCCAACCACACTATGCAAACTCCTAGAAAAACTCATTCACACAAAAATTCAACCACTCATACAAATCCCACACTTTTAATACAGATTCAAGAAATTCCACTCAAACACCACAGCCCTCACCACTATCTCTCAAAACATAATAAACAGCCTCAACAAAAAGCCATCCCACAGAACTATACTCCTTGCCATCAACATCAACAAAGCATTTGATAGTCCCCAGACATAATCTCAATACAAAAAATCCTACTGTCACCTATACTCAACAATTATAAAAAAATGGATTCAAACTTCCTATCCGATTGTACAGCCCAAGGCTCCAACAAAAACCATCTTTCAAAAACAGTAAAACTAAGAAATGGTGTCCCACAGGGAGCCATCCTATCCCCTCTACTATTTAATCTGTACACAGCAGATCCTACCCAACCCACAAACTCCAGAAATAAAACTAATAACATATGCCGACGACATATCCATTATAATACAAAACCCTTCCATACCCACAGCTACCACACTCACTCAATCATACATGTACCAACTGGAAACATGGTTAAAATCAAACAGAATGACAGCTTCCCCTGAAAAATCCTCAATCACTTATTACTACTACCAATAGACACTAATCTTCCCTCCACCCCTATGTAAAACTAAATATTACCCTCATTCCTCTAAATAAATCTTCAAAGATTCTCTAAACAAATCTTCAAAGATTTTACCTCAAAACATATTCAAAACATAACCAACACTGCAAACAGGAAATTAAACATCATACGAACACTGTCACAAAACAACTTCAATAACGAACTAACCACCCTCACCATAACGTACAAATAGTTCATCAAACCAACACTTAATTACGCATCTCCAGCCTGGTATCTGGCCACCTCACCCTCAAACACAAAGAAATTACAAAAAAAACAAAAAAAAAAACAAATACCCCTCTTCAAATCATCACAGGTTGCACTAGAACCACTCCAATTTAGCATTTACACAAAGAAACAAAAATACTCCCGATCTGTGTTCACCTAGACATGGTAGAAACCCAATTCTACACCAATACTCTACATATATCACACCCATGTCACTATACCCTACAAGACACTGTTTAAAATTACCCCCAATCATCCTCTGCACAATACTACAGTAACATATTCAGAACCATTCCACTTACTGCAAATAACATACCACTAAACAAACACACACACACCTTAACACAAAATTATCTCAACACCCGCCAACCAAATTTTCTACTCAATGAACAACCTCCCTGACATATCAAATACACAAAACACATTACCATGCAAAACCCAAATTACCCTATCCAGATTAAGGTCAGGCCACCACCCTAACCTACAAGCATACAAACATAGATTCAATACACAAAACACACTATCTCCAATTTGTCAAAGATGTATGCAAGCACCAGAGACAACAGAACATCTTGTTCTGAGATGCTCCTTCCTCACACAGCACAGAACACCTCCATCACTTTTCCTCTATGAGAGACCTTTTGGAAAGGCCGGCGGCCGTTGCGGATTTCCTGAAAGAAGTGTGGACCTTCCAATGAGGAAGGTCCATGGAATATATATATATATATATATATATATATATATATATATATATATATATATATATATATATATATATATATATATATATATATATATATATATATATATATATATATATATATATATATAACTATGATTTATAATATATCATATTTTTTGTCAATTTCATTGTTGAAGATATTGAGATATTCATTAGCAGTCATCTGGCCATTGATGGTAATGATAGAAATAGCTGAATACCAAGATATGGCTAACCATTTCTGATGGAACTGCCCCCATGCTTGACTTTGTGAAAGAGGCAGTCTTGAGATATAGTCTCCAAACACAAACCTAGCCATTCATTGGGAACAATTTAAAAGATGATACACTGGAAGACACCACATTCTTCTAGTCATCGATTGTGTAGGTTTTATGACAATAGAATGACTTCTTTCGCAGCTTAGCCTTGGCTTTGATTATAAAGGGTTTCATAATTGCAGCCCTTCTATGAATGTTATATTTATGGAGCTCTTGCCATACTATTGTTTAAGCAGTATTGATTAGGTGGGTTCTGAGTTCTTTTATCACCTTTGCCATAGTTGTTTTACATTGCTTGGCTACAATAAATTAAAATTAAATTTTCGACGATCCCTCTCTGTTAATTTTGGCTTATGTACACTAATTCTTTTCACTAATGACATTTTACAATTTTTTGTATAAACTGTTATCACCATCAATAATATCATTTGTGACATGTTAAACAGTCAACCTGTTCTTGTCACAGACACTCCCACAAACCAAGCACCAACAATTTGCCCTCCTTATAAGTCTGATCAGTCACACATTTCACCATCCCTTTGATTTATCCATCACACAACCAAATGTGTAACACAGTGAAATATAACCTTGGAGTATTATAACAAACTGATCAATACATTCACAGTGTTGTAAACATGAAAAATATAGAGCATGGTGTTCGTATTATTGTCTTCATCCCCAATAAATATATAAATGCAATGATGGGAACATAAAACAATAAACAGATAAAAGGTTTGGTGAAAGGTAAAAAAATACAACTGCTAAACTGCTAACTTTTATTGAGGCATTCTATATGAAAGCATGACACCCAAAACTGCAATTATAAATCAAACCAAATTAGTATTGGAATATTTTTGGTGCACCACCTTATACTCTTCACTCTGTACATTTTCTCATAAATGTAATTGAAATAGACTTTTATTTTTTAAAAGGAGAAGAGCTCTTTAATCATTATATTTATTATCTTTGTGATAAAATATGAGTTATAAATAATGAAACATTTAGAGGGGCTAAAATCCCTCTTTGGGAAAGCTTATGGAAAAATAACTTAAGAAAATAAAATATATTTCTCTACTTCCTGTTTCAAATGATAAAATTATATTCAATTAAATGCTTCATATTGTTAATGAAGTTCAATAGAAGTCAGTAAACAGGTTAAAAAGATTTTTTTTTCCTTATAATTTTGATATCAGCTTCAATAAACAGATTAAAAAAAAAATTTTTTTTTTAAATTTTTCTAATCAAGTGGTAAAATCCAAAATTAATATGTTGAGTCATAACTAAGAATTTTAAAAAATCTTTCCTTCTTTTCACCCAGTAATAGCTTTATGCCAAATTTTTGTCTAAAAGCAAGTTTAAATATTAAAATATTTATTTATTTATGGAAAATAATATTGAAGATTGGATATGGATTTACATTTGCATATACACCAAATTTATATTATTTTTCAATATTATTCATATTAACTTCATTAAGAAATTTATAATTACTTTCAATGGTTGTTGTTTTTCTCTTTATAGAATTATACGATGACATTATTAGTTTTGAGAGTAATTTCGTAAAATATATACACATTTTTAATTAAATAGTATCTGCATGAAATTAAACTAAATTTGATATTCTTTACTTAATGGTCAGTTTTACAACATTAATTAGACAAAGTTTAAGAGTATGCTTGTATTATTTCTTTAAATAATAAATAAACCTATTTTAGCCTCATTGGAGAATGAGCCATTACTTTATTTATTCCATAAGGTACTTCACCATTTTACAGTGAATTCAACATTACTCCAACTGATCAAAATAAAGGAAATCAAAAATTTTAGAATGTCTAGAGCAGCTTAAAAAGAGAATTTGAGATTGTGTTACAATTAAGTTTGCCTGCTGAGGATCTTTCCTCTGAAGCGCATTTTATTTTTAATACAGTTAGTATGTAAAACTGTTTTCATGTTTTTTATTTATCAATTCAATTAATATTTGAATAAAACAAAAAAAACTCATTCATTTAAGCTAGTATTTAACTACAGCTAAATCTCTTTCTGATGTGAGATACTTACGAAATAAGCTTAATGAAAAATTTCATGAAACAAAATCATAAAAAAAGCACATTTTAACTTTCTCAGCAATGTTCAATGAAATTCTATTATCATTCTAATTATTAAAATTCTATACAATATTCTATTCTTCTAAACACTGTGGTCAATCCAGAAAGTTCAGAAATTTATATGGGATTCTTTCAGAAATTTCTACAATAAATAGCCTGGGTAAACTTATAATTGATTTAGTAACATGCTGAAAACTTTTGCCAACATGATGAAGTGATCAAGTTAACATCCTAGGTAATCTGACTTTCTCAGTTTAAGAGATACAGATGTACAAGAATAACATGAAAAAAAAGACTATTACTTGGAAACTTAAAAGACTTTATGAAGTATATAAGGAAGACACTCAAGGGTCTCTATAAATAAGATTTTCCTCATTTGTCAGTTTGAAACAAAAAATTATTTTTGGACCAAGTGGAACCCATTAAATATGTTCATGTAAATACTACCAAAACGTAAATTAATGATATCTGCTATTAGATATAAAAACAACTTCAAAAAAAATAAAAGAAAATTGTGCATGTAAAATCAATACCAAACAGTGCATGTTACACCATGATCATTGCCCTGGCATAAATGACATTTCAATATTTGATTAAATATCAGTTCCATATTACAGAAAAATTATGTATTGTAGAAAAATAATTGGATAAGCTGAACTTTAACTTCCTATGACAATACATCAATGCAAATACCTTAAAATAGCATATTAATTGTTCTAAAATTTTAATTGTTTATTAACTATTATATTCATTTATATTTATATGCTTAGTAATAGAGTAACCAAATATGAAGTTAATATGAAACATTCTTGTAAAATGTACCTTATCTTAAGATTTTTAGGGATGCACCAAAGCTACAATTTTGCTGAAGGTGAAGCTTCAGCTTCAACAAGATTTTAGCTTTGGTGCATCCTTATTTGATATATATATAAGGTGAGTCAGGAGGAACGCACCAAACTCCGGGAGTGTTTTGAAAACATAAATGTAAGACAAAAAATAACAAAAGCTATAATTCAATTTTCATTTGTTGTTGAATTACATAGTTCCAAAAGCAATGAAAAGCAATGCTGAAAAAAATTTCATTTATTTTATGGGTATTTTTGTAAGACCATCGATGAGGGTTGCAGGTATTCTTGACATCATTACAAGTGAATATTCCTTCATCATTAAAAAGTATGTATTAAACTAAATGACAAACAGCAATCATCCATCAACAAAACTGCATATGCCTTGTGGTTGTAGGTGCTGTACATGTTGTAGGTAATATTGATTTAACTCTAGTTTGTGTAATGTGCAATTTCCTATGTTTGAGGAATTTCAAGCTGAGCAGCAATTCTTTGTGAGTTAAGTCGTAGGGTTCTGGTCCACTAAATCCAGGATGCCTTCAATTTCATTTACATTTTGTCTATGAGCACATTCAGATGTGGTGTATTCACTGGGAAGTCTATCAGTCTCACACAATGTGTTAAAAGTTTTAATAAGTTTTTATACAGAATTATATGATGCAGAAACTGCTGACGATACTCTTCAACCACAGCTGTAGCATTCTTTTTGCAAAAACCTTAACTAAACATCATATTCACATACTCCAGATTTGAATAGATGTGTGACATTGTTTATCGCTTTTATCATGATTGTCATGTAAAATAATTCATAATTGATAAGTGATTAGTTGAAAAATGATAATTTTTTATTGTTTACCATATACTAGTCCACTTGAATGGTAGTTTAAACTGTAATTCAAAAAGAAATAAAAATTGAATTACAACTTTTGTTTTTTATTATTATATATATATATATATATATATATATATATATATATAATATATATATATATATATATATATATATATATATATATATATATATATATATATATATTAGGGATGGAGTGAAGTATCGGTATCGGTAAGTATCGGCATATTTTCCGATACGTATCGGTATCGGTATCGGCCTTTTCAGTATCGGTATCGGTATTGGCAAAAAATTTGTATAGGAGTAAAGTATCGGTATCGGTAGTGGTATCGGTAGTAGTATCAGCAAGTATCGGCTTCGGGGAATTTTTAGGTATCGGTATCGGTAAAAATTTTGGTATCGCTCCATCCCTAATATATATATATATATATATATATATATATATATATATATATATATATATATATATATATATATATATATATATATATATATATATATATATATATATATATATATATATATATATATATATATACTCTCAGAGTTTGGTGTGTGCCTTTTGAGCACCCTGTATTTAACTGTACTTCGAAGTCAATAGGATAACTTCGGAATAAGACAATGGTATAGAAAATTTGTGATGCAATAGTCAGTAGAAATTGAAATATATCATGGTAATTTACCAAAAAGAAAACTCAAATATCCATAAAAATTGTGATATCAGATGACTAAGACCTTACCCAAATCCAGAATATTCTGGCACATTTATATAGTGATTCTGGTTCTTTCGTATAATAGTGTGAATAAGCAGTCTCCTTCATTAAAAGGGTAAATAACTAAATGTGGAATGATTCACCACATAATTCATTTTTAAGTCCATCAGAAGATCTCAAAAATGAATAGAGAGCAAGATATCAATTAACAGCTCAAAGAAAGAAAAATCAGTTATTGGGTTGTCTTCAATGGCTAAAAAATACCTCTCAAAACAACTTTCATATACTTATTATTTATTATTTGCTACATGAACTTTTTTTTTTTTTTTTAAATTTCAGTCAACACATTTATTATAAAAGTCATTTCATTACATCCTAAATGCTCAAAATTTTTCCTGAATTCAAAGTTTCTATTTTAAGAATATGTAACAGCAAATAGGACAATTGCCAATTAATCGACTTTGCCAGATTATTTAAACAGCTTCGAGTACGGCAATTTGTCGAATTAATCGGCATGCCAAAGCTTTGGTGCTTCCCTAAAATATTTGAAAAAGTTGAGAAAATATAGTGATGGATTATAATTATCAAAATCAGTAAAATTATTAAAATACTACTACTACAAATAATAATACAAACATACTAATTACACAATATAATACACTCTCCTACATTATTTTAATCAAAAATTATTTTTGAATCATGCACTAGGAAATTATCACTAACTTCAGAATAATAATAATAATAATAATAATTTAAGGTTCATTCTATTATTTTTTGTAAAAATAAGAGTCAAAATATTTTTGAAATATGTTCCAGCAAAAACAAGTGAATGCAATGCACTTTGAAAATACTCAACATCATTTTATATATAAAATCTACAAAAAACTGTACTAATTCAAAATATCAATCAAGAGTAAAAGGATGTAATTATATAATATGTGTTGAAAAGATTGACATCAGTTTTGCCACAAAAAACAAATGCCTTCAAAATATGATCTTACCTTTTTTGAAAGGAGTTACTTTCACATATTTAGACCATACTCTCATGTTTGAAACAAAATAAAAAATCTACTTTCCTGATAAAAACTAAAAAGATTATATATATATATATATATATATATATATATATATATATATATATATATATATATATATATATATATATATATATATATATATATATATATATATATATATATATATATATATATATATATATAATATCCTCTGGTGGGCAAAGGATGGAGGCCTACCAATATCCACTCTAGTTGTAATAGCGATAGTATAGAGTGATGCAGTAATTCAATGAGAAGAAAGAGATTGGAGAGAGTTAGTAAGAGCAAAAGAGTTAATAAGGCAAAAAGCCCTAGATTCCACCTTTTCAAGAAGACTGTGTTATTATGTTAATAAATCATTTGGCCTATGTGTGGAACCACCATAGGTGTGTGAGGTGTACTCCATACAGGGGTGAACAACACCCCTATAAAGAGCAAGCAATTGGGGTGGTGTGGAGTTCTGAGGGTGCCTAAGAACACCCAACCTCTTAGAGGCTTGTTTAGAAAGAGAAGTAATGTGATCTTTCCAAGAAAGATCATGAGAAAAAGAAACACTGAGAATATTGAGGACAGATAAAGGTTTGAGTTGAGTGTTTACAAAGATGTCATAGTTGTGTGGAAGATTGTGTCAAGTAGAAAGATGGAGGAACTGAGTTTTAGAGGCCATGAAAATGACCATGGTCCTTTGCCCCAATTTGAAATATGAGAAAGATCAAAGATCAGTTGTTCCAAGGACATCCTTCTTGAATCTATTAACTTGTTAGGAGGGGCATATTTCAAATTAAAAGATTAATGAAGGATTGAATCATTGGCACATTAGTGTATAGGAGACGAAGTAATAGAGAGAAGGTCATGAAAATTGGAAAAAAAAGAGTTGGGGATAGGACAGATCCTTGAGGAACACCAATATTTATAGATTTATAGGAAGAATGGAGGTTGTCTACAACAGCTGCTATAGAACGACCAGAAAGGAAATTAGAGAGTAAGTCACAGAGAGGAGGATAGTTTCCGAAAGAGGAAAGTTTGGAAATCAAAGCTTTGTGCCAGAATCTATCGAAGGCTTTCAATATGTTTGGCGCCACAACAAAAAACTCACTGAAACCCCAAAGAGCGAAGGACCAAGAGTCAGAAAGTAGGGAAAGATCACCAGTAGAATGTACTTATTTATGGTTTGATAAAATGCATATTGCATGGGAAATATAGTTTGGCTGGCTTGATTATTTGCATGAGGAAAATTGATAATAAGTATGCATGGTCATCTCTCACCTGGTATTTTGTTGTTCTTCAAAATATAAACTGGAAATGTAATGTATATTGAAGAAAAACAATAAAAATTATACTTCCATTTTATATTATAAATAACTACTAAATACCATGCTAAGAGACGAACCATGCATAATAACCAAATTTGGTATATGATGAGCTATTCATAGGGAATGGCAACTTGTGTAATTTTTTTCTTAACTAGGACAGTAAAAAAAAAATTACACAAGGGCCTATCACAGTCTTGATAGGCCCTTGTGACTTCTAACTGTCTCTTATTTTCTAGATTTATAATTATTAATGCATTTCCATCACTAAGCCTCCAAATAACTTTCAATCACAAGCAAATAGCCTCCTAATGCTGTGTACTATAATGGTTGTCAGGCTTATTGACCATGGCTTCTAACTTCAATCTGCTTCAACAGTTTAATCTTGTTTGAAAAAATCAACTTTAATCAGAAGACACATATTTTAATCAATTTACTTTTCAATTATTAGATATCTCATTCAATTAATAGAATTAACCATATTTTAAAAAAATAGAAAAACAAAATTAGTTATATATTCACACAAAAGTTCACAATTTGAAAAAGGATTATCTATATTCAGTATAAATTACCAGTCTGTCTCAAAAATTGCTGGATATACTGCCATGTTTGCTGTTTACCTATTGGAGGCACATTAATGAGTGCAAACAAAGTTACAACATTGATAAGTATATCACCCAAATTCCTCAACCTGCTAAAAAGTAAATTTCTAGCCACCAGGTACTTTGGACAATGTATCAAAAAATGTTCTACTATTTCTGTAGGGAATGCACAAGGGCAAGAAAAAAACAGCCATTTCAAGTTTGTAAAAATAAGCATTGAGACCTGCATGACCTATTCTCAATCTAAGCATTGCTGTTTCTAGCCTTCAATTAATTGCTGGTAATATGAGACAATTATTGCCCAAGTAGAACTGTCCCAATGGATGAAAACTAAGAAAATCATTATTTTCTCTAATTATTTCCTCCTGAAGGGCACCCCCTGCATATGCTAAGATCTCTCTATTCTCTAATGGAAAAATATAGATTGTTTCTAAGATTATAAGCCAACTTCGTTGCAGCATTAACAATTTCTTTGTCCAGAATGCCTACATATGAAGGTAAATACAAAAAATGAATCATCCAACTCGGATCCAAAGCAACTGTTGAAAACACTCCTGTATCCTTGTATATATATATTTTATTATATCCATAATGAAGTTTTTATTTAATAATATGAATAGAAGATATGGAATCAGCACAATTAATAACTTTTTGAGGGGTAAGTGACTGAATAATAAAAGACAATGCCTTACATATAGCAAATAGTTCAGCAAATAATATGGTATGAGACTACTCCAGCTTCTATGAAGTAATGTTCAGTGTTGGAAAATACATAACTAATGTTGTAAAACTCAATGGTTGAGAAATCTTTGACCCATCAGTGTACACATACAGGAAGGATCCATATTTTGTATTGATCTGATCATTTGACAGATTGCCATTTGTGGATTATCCCCCTTATTCCATTGATTAGATATATGTCATATATTATCTAATTTCAAAAATAAATAGGTAGTACAGAAATGGTGCGTATCAGGACCATATCTGTAAGGAAAGGAATCATCCCTTGAGATGCTCTATATGCCCCATGTATTTAAAAAGGAACTGGTATGTAAGCTACTAGAGCACAAATAAATGCATGTAAAAACTCTCTGGTGCTGTCGAAATTGATAAATTTTGTGATTATTAATTTCCTCCTCCGTTGTGCCAGTGATGAAATGGCTGATTCGATCGGTAAAGCTGGTATGGGAGAAGATTAAAACTCCCAAATGCAATTCTCAGAGCAGCATTTTGTATTAGTATCCAATTGTCTAAGTGTAGTGATAGATCTAGCCCCATAAATTACACTACCGTAGTCAACCTTACTCCGAATATAACTATTATAAAGATGTAATAAAGACGTTGTTGAAGCTCCCCAAGAGGTTTCTGCAACCCTTCGCGTGGTATTTAGTCGTTTTGAGCAATTGTCCATGAGATAATGATGTGATGTTAAATCACTTGCCAGTTACCAAAACTTTTTTTTCCTTTTTTTCCAGCAATGCAATTACTAAGTTACTAAAACTAAATAAAATATTTAGTGGCAGACCATAACGTATAATTCTAGTTTTGATTCTTTAAATAGTTATGTTTACTATAAAAGCCATTGTTCATGACGTCATTGTTAAATGCAATAGTTCGCTAAAGTTTTCCCATTAGGACACACTCGAATAAAATTAATCAAACTTTAGAAGACGCAACAGAGGAAAACATTTAAGTTAAAAAATAATTGATTTTTCATATAAAAATATTTAAAAATAGTTTTTAATCAACATGGAATAAAAATGTATGGAACGAAAGATTTAATTCTATCGTCAACAAACATAATTATTAAATAGTCAATAGCCTTTGTTTTTGTTCTTTCTTTTCCATTGATGACTTTGTGTTTTCTTTTTCTTAAGTACTGACTGTAGGGTAAAAGAATCCACATAATGCTTATTGTAATATAAAGAATGTGGGCGGTTGGAAAATTCTATATTCAGATTTTCTTGCATATTTGTTCTGGAGGGAGGGGAATGGGATGAAAGAGATTTTGATTGGCATGTGGCTATTCTGAAATAGACATTTTCTCTTGAGCGGTAGTAATATCCATTCTAAATTTTAGTGTAATTTTTAGGGATGTATTAATAATCTTTTTCTGTACTCTCATCTTGGGTTTTGGTGAGATGATTTTGCATGTTGACTTAGTTGACATACTGTTTATAATTAGCTTAATGAACTGCATGTTGAATACGTTATTAAAGAGTCGAGTTAATTATTACCATGATAAAAACTTAAATCTATTTAAACCAAATGGCAATCTCAATTCTTTTCACTGGGACAATCTTGATAGACCCATGTGGCTTCTATACATAAAATAAATCATTTACGTTTTAAGTCTGATGGTCTTTCTACTTTTCTACATTATAATTTTGTTCATTTTCTACTGGATATTCTATATCTTCTTCACATTCTTTATTCTATAAGTTTCTAATAGAATCGTCTTTTCCTGTTCTATAGTCTTTGACATTTCGAATGAGTGTCATCTTTAAAGCTTCTTCATCTCGTAATTATGATTCCCTCAGAATTATCTTACATAGGCTTTCGGAATTGGAGAAGACAAAAATAATGTATGGAAGTCAAATAGCGAGCTTTTGCTTTTCTCAATCCAAGTTGCGGGGAAGGTAACTCTTTTTTGTGAGGTTCAACTCCGTCTCCGATTTCATCTTTCATCAATAATAATAATAATAATAATAATAATAATAATAATAATAATAATAATAATAATAATAATAATAATAATAATAATAATAATCATACACCTTCGGGTATGTTAGCTCTCAATTGCAAAACGAAGTGATTCCACCCCAGTGGAGTAGACTTCATTATCTTCCCGAAAGTAATCCATATATATATATATATATATAGTACTCGAACCAACGACCTTTAAGATGGTAAGTCTGTGCGTTACCACTAAGCCATGGCGGCTCAAAAAGGAATACTGCTGGGAAGGCTTATAAAGGCCAACCCAATAAGACTCCTCCGAACGCAATATTTGCCTTTAATAAGCTTTTATAGTGGTATTCCTTTTTAAACATCCATTGCTTAGTGGTAACGCGCAGACTTTGTGGTATAGCAGACATCGTAGTTTTTTATACGGAATAAGTCTGTGAGAGTTATGGCGGACTTTAAGGTTTGAGATTATATATATATATATATATATATATATATATATATATATATATATATATATATATATATATATATATATATATATATATATATATATATATATATATATATATATATATATATATATATATATATATATATATATTCTTTCCTTTGAATTTCGGAATTTCGGTAACATTCTCCGCGGAGCTGTACACATCGAAACATTCAATAGAGTTTAGCATTAAACTTTAAACTTCATTCATTCGTCATCTTAATTCTCAATGTGACCTCCTTCTTATTTCTTTTCCGGTAGTTTTATAGAAGCTTTTGTGGACGGTCACAGTTCATCTATAAAGATTGGTATTCCTCAGTATCTTATTCCAAACTTTTTTATATAATTTTTATTAGTTAATTATTTACCACCTACTCCTTCTTGTTCTGATAATTCCACACTTTATAACTCCTTTCATTTCGAAAGAAGATTCACTCAACTTCAAATAGCTAATTCTAGATGGAGGAACTTAGAGAAATTAATCTCTA
>SEYY01020283.1:102500-110000 GCA_009176605.1 Armadillidium nasatum
TTTCATATCTTACTGATTTATGGTCTTTTGTCCTTAGGAATTATGGGGAGTTTTGTGTGGTGACGCTTGACATTTCCAAGGTTTTTGACCTGTATAGCACTTGTCGCTACTCTCTAAGCTCTCTTCCTTTGGGCTTCCTCCTTCCCTTTGCTTTCTTATGTCTAGTTTTCTCTCGGATCGTTTCATATCGACACTTGTCGATGGTGCGACCTCTTCGTCCTTTTTCTGTCAATTGTGATGTTCCACAGGGTTCTACTCCATCTTCAACTTTATTCTTACTTTTCATCAACAATCTTCTTAACTGCACTTCTAACTCTGTTCATTCTTATGCCTATGACTCAACTCTCCCATTCTTCTACTCATTTCAAATCTACTCCCTCTTTTGCTTTTTGAATTCCTTCTTGTCTTCAACTTTCTGGCTCCATTCTTGCCGATCTGGAAGGAATTTCCCGGTAGGGGCATAGCAACCATTGTGAAATTCAACTCTTAAGAAACTCAACTTCTTCACATCTTCCTCTCGAAAACACTTCCAAACTTCCCTGTATCCCTCGAGGCTTTCCCGTCTTACCTGTAAACAATATTAGCATTCTTGGTCTAAACATAAACAATAAACTTTCATGGAAACCTCATATCACAATGGTTGCTAGGGCGACTTCAAAGAAGCTGGGAATACTATTCAGATTGCGTGAATTTTTTTCTTCTGAACAGTTGCTCCAATTACATAAGGGTCTTATTCTCCCTTGTATGGAGTACTGTTCTCACATTTGGGGGTGCTCGGTTCCACCTCTCTTTTGGATAGGGTTGAGTCGAAGGCTAAGAGATTAATAAACTGTCCGATCCTTTTAAACTCACTTGACCCTCTGTCTCTGCGACGTGACGTTGGTGCACTGTCTCTTTTCTATAGGTACTACAATGGCAGATGTTCGAGGGAACTGACCTCTCGCATTCCACCACCATTGCGCCGCCTTTGTAGCACAAGGGGAGCCATGCTTTCGCATCAATTTTGTGTGAATATAGTAAACCCTAGGCTTGTCCGTTGTCGTGCCTCCTTCTTTCTAACCACTTCTGTTCTGTGGAACTCTCTGCCATCATCTATTTTTCCTCCTGTATTTAATTTTCCTCTCTTTAAGGCTTCAGTCTGCGCCCACTTAAGAGATTTGCGTTGGTTAGGATTGAGTGGGTTTCTCTTTTATTTTTTATTTCTGTCCCTTCCTTGAAAAGGGCTTAGCCCGTGAGCAATGGTAATCTGTAATATATATATATATATATATATATATATATATATATATATATATATATATATATATATATATATATATATATATATATATATATATATATATATATATATATATGGAGTTAAATTTTTGAGGCATTAAAAACCCCGATGGTTTGCATATGTGAGAGATGAAGGGGCAATCAAAATTTATTTAAATTCATTTGTTAAATTTTGTTCTAATGTGTCTAAAAGACACCCTCCTAACATGGACTATTTGCTGATGCAGAAGATGTTTTCCTAAATGAAAAGAGTAATGAAATGAGGAAGAACAGGCATAGCACTGGACACGTGATTAAGTAATATTTATATATAAAATGAACTTGAAGTAAAAATATAAGAATACGCGAAAAAAAATGTCGCATATTGTTAATAATGTTTATACTGAAAAAAAATCCATAACAAACGTAAACATTAAATTATTTATTTTAAACTTTTAAATATTTTTAAAATCATGAAAGATTTTTTTATTATTAAATAGGAGAGAGAAACATTTTCCTTATTTTGCTTCAAAAAAAGTAAAATATGTTAAAAAAAAATTGTAAAATCACCACAGACTTTAACTTCCATAACTGGAAAAATTATTTTCGGACTTGAAATTTTAAAAAATTCAAGTCAGAACATTAATAATAATAATAATAATAATAATAATAATAATAATAATAATAATAATAATAATAATAATAATAATAATAATAAAATAGTAATAAAATAATAATAATAATAATAATAATAATAATAATAATAGCAATAATAATGATAATAATAAAAATATTATATATAATAATAATAATAATAATAATAATAATAATAATAATAATAATAATAATATGATAATAATATTATGTTAGTTTTTATTTTTATTTTTTTTAAAATTTTTTGTTAAAAACATACGTGGGTGGGTTTCTTTCGAAGAAAAGTATTCTAATGAGCATTCACATTCTCTTTATTTTGACATTTAACTTCTCCATGTGAAATATGATTTGACATTAAATTAACTGGAGAAAAGCTTTACTGTCTTAATTTTATAATTATATTTTCTCCAGGTAGACTCTTTCAAAATATTCTTTCATTTTTATTTGAACATTAAAGTTTTTTCATTTTCATTTTTTTTACTCTATTAAGTCCGCTCGTTGTCAAGGTCTTATTCAGAAAGAGTATAAATATATCATCGAAGAGAATTCACTCCAGGTGAAGCCTACCGTAAATTTTAAATGTTAAAGCAGATGCAAGAGTTAAAGTAAGAAGGATTAAATGCAACAGGAAAAACATCTGACACAAAGAATTACAAAGAACTGGGGTTTTTGTAAAAAAGAAGGTACCGTACCACATTGAACAAGTTTTGAGTTGTCAGTCTTTTTGGCACATAAAAACTTTTATGCACCGAGGATTTTGTTAAGATGGTGAAGTTCGAGTGACTAGTTTCCTCAAAAAACCTACCGTTGTAATAGAAATTGAAATATGTAAATTTTAATATCAAGTTGCAAAGACAAGGAATCTAGGAATTAGAAGTAAAGAACAGTTTATGTTTATTACATCTGTATGAATTTTATACAAAATATGAAAGAAATAAAGACAAAACAAAGATATGAGATTAATACTCTATTTATGGACTGAGGAAATCCTCTCATCACCAGTAATGAAGTTTTAGCTTCTTTGAAGCTGACTAGCAGTCATTGCGATGTGGTTTCTAAACCAGTTTGTCGATATATTGAGACCAAAACTTTATACTATCCTTAGATGAGACGGTAAAGTTATTAAAAAAAAAAAAAAATTGCAGACTTAAGATGTTTTTGAGTGGAAACCACGAATTCCACAAGGTTGTGGTGAGGTGGTCACATAGACAAATCTTACGTAGATCAACAATAATAGAGTCGGAAATATGAAATAGAGAGACAAATGACCCTAAAAAATTAAAAATAGTTTTAAAGATATTTAAAGGATATAAGAGAAAGGCTGACGATAACTGTTTAGAGAATTTTGAACAGCCAACTTTTCTCGGAATCATTTGGATACAAACATACTTCCAATACGGAGGAAAAGTGTTAGTATCAAGACATAGAGAGTAGAGTCGAAAGATATGCATAATCCTTCAAAACGAGGGGTGGAGCTAAGTCATCGCCTCTTACTTTCCTAACTTTTATAGGTGTTAGAATCTTCAGACACACACACACACACACACACACACACACACACACACACACATATATATATATATATATATATATATATATATATATATATATATATATATATATATATATATATATATATATATATATATATATATATTGACTAAACCATTCGGAATCACTAATTTGTCCTTTGGTTTGTTCCTTATTCGCGTTTCACCTTCTCAGAGGTCTCTAGTGTACATTTGTCTCATATTGGAGTGTCTGTTTTCCTCTAACATTCTCACTCCCTTCACATGTTACCACAAATTTACAAGCGCTTACTAGTACATTACCTTTAAATGAAAACAAAATGGTGAAACAAAAAGTTGCCTCGAAGATGCTTGGAGGGAAAACAACCAAAAAATGTTCGTCATCTACCCCTTCCCCCATCACCACTTGGGAGTTGGAGGCTTCCGGTGATGGGGTTGATGCCACCAAGGACATTGATGCCGATTTGCCCTGACACACGGTCTTCTTTTTCATTAATTTCTGCAACTCTTTCCTCCTCTGGGTTCATCCGATCACCTTCTTATCTCTGCATCTTGTAATGCTTCTTCAAGTCTTCCGCAAGAACGGCGAGGAGACGTTTCTGGTATTTCGGTGCCACTACTGGTCTGACTTGCGGTTGTACTTCTCTGATTTTCCATGGAATGATTACTGTTTCCGTGGGAGGGGTCACTCTGAGTGTGCAGAGCGCATAACCGAGGTGATTCTCTCTGGCATGGAGGATTACATTCCATATTCTTTCCCTTCTACTAAACCTAACAAACCTTGGTTTAACTCTGCTTGTTCTCGTGCTATCCGCCGCAGGGATGCTGCCTTCAGGGACTACCGTCGTCTTCAAACTCCAGTAACTCATGCAACTTATATTTCATCACGGAATCGTGCAAAATCTATTCTCCGTAACACTAAAAACTCCTTTCTCCGTTTAAAATGCAACATTTTTTCTGGTTCTACTTCTTCAAGCCCTTTCTGGCATTTTCCCAAAAATGTCAACTCTAACTTTGCTTCTTCCTCTTTCCCTCTTCTAGTATCTTCTGACGGTACAACTGCCGTTTTGCCTTCCTCTAAAGCTGAACTCTTCGCTCAAACTTTTGCTTTTAATTCAACCTTAGACGATTCCGGAGCTGTTCCTACTCTTTCAACCCCCTCAAACTCTCTTATTCCTAAAACTTTAATTTCTTCTAAAGACGTCACTTTTGCTCTCTCTGAGCTTAACACTAAGAAGGCGTACGGTCCTGACGGTATTCCTCCTGCGGTTCTCAAAATTTGTGCTTCCGAGCTTGCACCCTGCCTTGGTAAACTTTTTCTTCTATGTCTTTCTACTTCAACCTTCTTTCTTACTGGAAACGTGGGCTCATTCAGCCTGTGCCGAAGAAGGGGGACCCCTCTCAACCCTCTAACTATCGTCCCATTTCTTTAACCTCCGTTCTATCTAAAGTTTTCGAATCTATCCTTAACAGGAAGATTTGAAAACATCTCAATTCTTCCAATCTTATCTCTCATTGTCAGAAAAGCTTTCGTAAGAAACGCTCTACTAATGATCTCATTTCCCTTCTCACTGACTCTTGGTCCTCCGCCCTTCGGCATTTCTTTGAATCTTTTGCTGTTGCCCTAGACATATCGAAAGCTTTCGTTAGAGTCTGGCACAAACCTTTGATTTCCAAACTTCCCTCTTTCGGTATCTATCCTTCTCTCTGATTTCCTTTCCGGTCGTTCTATAGCAGCAGTTGTAGACGGCCACCGCTCTTCCTTTAAATCTATTAATAGTGGTGTTCCTCATGGATCTGTCCTATTCCCAACACTTTTTCTACTTTCATTAATGACCTTCTCTCTATTCAGTATTTCTTCACTCCACCCCAGTTGCTTGCACTGTATAGGGATATTATTCGCCCCTGTATGGAGTATGCGCCACACATCTGGGGTGCTTCCACTCATACAGCTCTTCTTGTGAAGGTGGAGTCTAGGGATTTTCGTCTTATCAACTCTTCAGCTCTCACTAATTCTCTCCAGTCTCTTTCTGCCCGTCGAATTGTTGCGCCACTCTCTCTACACTATCTTTATTACAACGGACACTTCTCTTCTGAACTCTCTCGTCGCATACCTCCTCCACTGAGAAGGGCTCGTGCGACTCGACTTTCTACACAGTCTCATCCTTTCTCTGTCCAACTCTCTGACCCCAGACTTAACAGCTATGCTCAATCTTACATATACTCTACTGGTAAAGTCTGAAACATACTCCCTTCTTCTATTTTCCCCGACTTCCTATGACTTACACACCTTCAAACGTCGTGTATCAGGTCACGTCGGCCTTTAATTTGACCATGTGCCCGTCTTTCCTCCTAATCTCTGGTGGAATTTTAGTAGGCCTCTGGCCTTTGCCCACAAGAAGTGAAATAAAAAAAAATATATATATATATATATATATATATATATATATATATATATATATATATATATATATATATATATATATATATATATATATATATATATATATATATATATATATATATATATATATATATATATATATATATATATATATATATATATATATATATATATATATATATATATATATATATATATATATATATATATATATATATATATATATATATATATATATATATATATATATATATATATATATATATATATATATATAATATATATATATATATATATATATATTATATATATATATATATATATATATATATATATATATATATATATATAGATGTATGTAAGAGTGTGCATGTTTGTGAATGTTAAGTAAGGCATTTCCTTCTCTTCGCTAAAGGCGAAAATATTCGGAGAAGAGAAAAGGAAGTAAAAAAGTTAACCATGAAAATAAATAAACAAACAAACAAACAAATGAATAAATAAATAAATAAACAATTAAATAAATAAATCTTGCGATAAGGGATAATTTATTTTCAGTCCACAAAAATTCTTTGTAAATTGCAGTTAATAACACCCACACACACACACACACCCACACTCACACCCACACATATATATATATATATATATATATATATATATATATATATATATATATATATATATATATATATATATATATATATATATATATATATATATATATATATATATATTACTCTTCATTTTGAAAGGCGCCCCTTCCAACAACAGTTAATAAATGCAAGGAAGGTGGCCTTGGAGCAACTAACTTCTGATCCATCTAGCATTTTTCAAAATTGGGGCAGAGAAAACATTGTCGTTTTCAATGCCTCAAAAACTCAATTTCTCCACATCTGTACTTGACAAAATCTTTCACACAACTATGATATCTTCCTCAAAAACGCACAACTCAAACCTTCATCTCTCCTTAATATTCTTGGTGTTTCTTTTTCTCGTGATCTTTCTTGGAAAGATCACATTATTTCTCTTTCTAAGCAAGCTTCT
The DNA here is from genome assembly GCA_009176605.1 of Armadillidium nasatum. Taxonomy (NCBI): domain Eukaryota; kingdom Metazoa; phylum Arthropoda; class Malacostraca; order Isopoda; family Armadillidiidae; genus Armadillidium; species Armadillidium nasatum. The sequence continues at coordinate 109,389 of SEYY01020283.1, forward strand.
AAGAGGTTAGGTGTTCTGAGGCACCTTCAGTATTCCTTCACTCCACCACAGTTGCATGCTCTGTATAGGGGATGTTTTCACCCCTGTATGGAGTACGCGTCACATATCTGGGGTGGTTCTACTCATACATCTCTCTTTGAGAAGGTGGAGTCTGGGGTTTTTCGTCTTATCAACTCTCCTGCTCTCACTAATTCTCTTCAGTCTCTTTTTGACCGTCGAAATGTTGCGTCACCCTCTCTATACTATCTCTATTACAATGGACACTGTTCTTCTGAACTCTCTCGTCGCATACCTCCTCCATTGAGAAGGGCTCGTGCGACTCGTCTTTCTACACAGTTTCATCCTTTCTCTGTCCAACTCTCTGACCCCAGACTTAACCGCTATGCTCAATCTTACATGTAGTCTACTAGTGAAATCTGGAACACACTTTCTTCATCTATTTTTTCAACTTCCTATGACTTATACACTCAAACGCCGTGTATCAGGTCATGTCGGCCTTTAATTTGACCAGGTTCCCGACTTTCCCCCTAACTCTGGTGGTATTTTAGTAGGCCTCTGGCCTTTGCCCCCAGAGGCGAAATAAAATATATATATATATATATATATATATAT